>PVJO010024441.1:0-24370 GCA_004026905.1 Hystrix cristata | reverse complement strand
TAAACCCTAAACCCCAACCCCTAAACCCCTAACCCCTAACCCTAAACCCTAACCCTAAACCCTAAACCCCAACCCCTAAACCCCTAACCCCCTAACCCTAACCCCCAACCCAAGCATTTTTCAGCGTGAATCGACACCCTAGCCCTCATGAGAGCCCGAATGCTAACCCTAACCGACAGAAAATTTGGTTGTGAGATGCAGCTAAGCTTGGCCCTAGGCCTCAGAATCAGTGGGCCCTAATCTCGGCACCCTCGCCCAAGTACTTGCCCACAGGAATCCTCATGCTTCCTCTCACAGGAACCCGAGGTTTAACCCTAAGCCTCCAAACATTGAGTCGCACCGTGCCTCTAGAGAGAACTCTGCCGGCAAGGTCTGGGGTGCCCTCAGTGAGGCGAGCCGGGCCAAGTATTTTGCAGCATGAATCGCCACCCTGAGCCCCACCAGAGCCCCGATCCTAACCCTAACCCGGCGGAAATCTTCTCCTACCCCGCCCCTACCTGCATGTCTGCCTGCAAGATCCAGCTTGCCCTCACCTGGAGCTTCATTGCCAAATGTTTTGCCACATGACTCAGCACTCTAACCCTAACCCTAACCACTTTTCCTCTTAACTCATTATCTCCCAAGGCCAATATGCCTGAGAATGCATAAAATTTCACATCCCCCCTGGAGATTCTGATTTTAGGTGTGGTGTGGGACACTAAATCTTTACTACAAACAGCCACCCTGGTTGATCTCGCAACAACTCTGGACTCAGAGATCTACCTTAGGAAATAATACCTGAACTTGTTAAAAATGAAATTTAACCCTAGTTTGTTGCAGAGAATAACGTATGTGTGCAGGAGGGCAATACTAGAGGGACAAAATTTAGGACAAGAATGAGAGTGGGGGTGTGGGAGAGCACACCTGTAACCCAGCATCTTGGCAGGCTGAGGCAGGAGGCAAGCAAGTTTAACACCAGTCTGTGCAACTTAGCAAGACTGTGTCTCAAAAAGTGAAACAGGCTGGGAAAGTAGCTCAGTGATAGAGCACCCCTGAGTTTGATCCCAGTGCCAAAAAACAAATCTCACTTCTGAATTGATGCTTGTTGCTTGTTTTCCCTTCAGGGTATGTGTCTAAACCTAAACTAATATCTGCTAAACTAATATCTTCAGGGTATGTGTCTAAACCTAAACTAATATCTGCTATGGGTTTGGACACAGACAGCAGGCATGAGTCTTCCTCAGCCCTCCTGAGTTTAGTTGTATAGGATTCTTCAAGTTTTGTTCAAGATTATTTTACCCAACAGGACAAGGAAAAATAAGGATATTAGGCCCACTATGGACAATTTCCCGTTCCTGGCAGTTTCACCGTTAGAAGGTTTCACAAGTCCCGGCTGGCTTGAACCACTTGTGGTACCTGCACGAACTGTCCCATCAGGTGGCTTGTACCACTGGTGATTCAAATGAACCTAATCCATTTTTCGGTCTTTTTACTATTAAAATTAATTAAAAGTCTCCTGACAGAACCCATGCATACACCACTGGTGCTTTAAGCTGCCTGGCAGAAAGACATACAAATTACAGCCCCATTATGAACATGTTAAAAGTCATTCTATGTTTATTGATTTGATTGTGAACGTTTTAGTAAAAAAGCCTAGTCAAAACTCATCCTCCCGTTGACACAAAGCAATTGAGCCAATCATTAGACGAGTGCACCCCTGGCTGAGTCAGGAATGATCTGTTCTGATGAAAAGGAGCTGGAAGAGGTGGCAAAAGCAAAAGCAATTAAGATGAGCTAGTATATGTATCTACCCCCCAAAATAACTGTCATTATTATGTATCACATATACATACCAATAAAAAAGTACTAAAATGACCAAGCTTTGATCACTGAACTACAGATCCATCCTTGTTTTATGAGGTCCAGAGACTCGACCCTATTGCCATGACTGTCCAACATTATTGAACATTCAGCTCATTTATAGGCAATGGCAGCCACAGCAACAGAATCTAGGTGCGGTGGAGCTATGGTTTGAACCTAGAATGTCTCCAGAATGTCTCACGTGCGTGGAGAGTGACTGGATCATGGTGGGGCGGGGGGCTCATCTGCTGACGCGTTCATGGCTGAGTGTCTGCCAGGAGGTGGGGCCTGGTTGGGACTAGCTCGCTGAGTGTGACCCGGCATCCTCCCTTCTCTGCTCCTGGTTGCCATGGTTGAGCTGCTTTCCCTCTACCAGGCCCTTCTGCCATCCTGTTCCTGCCTTAAAGCCAAGCTGCCCATTGACTAAAACTGTGAGCCAAAATGAACCTCTCCTCCTTACGATGTGGGTGTTGGGTATTTTGGTCCTGTGACAGGACAGTGACTAAGACAAATGGCTTCAGATAAAAATCAAAGCACCTGGCAATTTTGTTACCTGGTAGCTTGACCCAAGAACCCTCATTCGGTAAGGAAGTGGCAGTGTGTTTTAGGTGACCCCATCCCAGGGATAATGTCCTAGCAATGGACAGATGACAGCTCTGCTCAGTGAGATGCCAGGGCTTCTTGCTCAGAATGCTTCTGCAAGATCTTCCTGGCTCTTGAGAAGGATGCACAAATGGGAGTTCTTCCCACACTGTGGGGCACACTCAGGACCTCTCGTGTGCCAGCAAGTACTGCGCCAAGCTGCAACCCCCAGCCCCGATTTCTTTCATGGCCTTCATGCTGTGAAGACTTGATGCATGGAGTCCCTGCAGCCATCTAGCATCTCTGAGAAAAAGAGGACCAGGGACAAAGGTGACACTGTTGAGAGTGACAGCAGAGAACTGGAAGGGACCCGTTTCTGAGATTCTAAACAAATTCTCTGAAAGGCAGTTTGTGTCTTGGTGTTACAAGAGACAAGTTCCTTATTGTTGAAACCATCTCACCTCTTCCCTCTGCGGCATGAAGTCACAGCATGCACCCGGAGTTAATGCTGTCACAACACACACGTGTTTTTGTATTCTGAGAAGCACGCTGTATGGCCTGGGGGAGGAGGAGCCCTGTATGGGGGGTTCCTGAGTAACTTATTACCCCTGTTTTGGGTCAAGTCACAATCACTCAGCTTCATGTTCCTCATCTATAAAATAATGTTATGTTTACTTACGGAACAGCTGTAACAAAATGAATCTTGTCAGCGAAAGCACTTTGTATGCAAGTTATGTCACTAAACGCTTTTCAAAATTGAAGTCAGCCTCCAAGTCTGCTCCAATGCTCACATCCTGCAGTTTGCTGTTTTTACTTTGTCTTACAATAACATTCCCAACTCTGGGAACTGCTGAGCAATAGCTGGGCTGACAGGATGCTGACTGGCTCGCTCTACACTCAGGGAAGATGGCCAGTTGCGGGCATCTGTCACAGAGCAGGAGCTAGTGCTAGCCGAGTCACTCATGTCTCCGCTCTCTTCTGCGGCATCTCCAGCTCACTGCTTGCCAACTTTTCCACTTTGTGGGCTACTTCTATATACGTTCTGTGCCCAGCAAGTACCTGAAATTGTGACTTACGGTTCATGCGGCCTTAATTCTTTGCTGCAGATTTGAACAATTTCAAACATAAGCTTGTTTCACCATCTTGCTTGTTTAAATGCAACACAACTGGTACTTCCAACATTTATTTTGTTCTTGCTGTGATCTTTGAATGAGGTGGTATTTGCACTCACAAAGTAGTCCTTCTTGAGTTTTGGATAGCACCTATCTCAAAAACTCAAAACCAAAAAAAACCTCACCCACAGAAATTTTGTAAATATAGCTTTTATTCTTGTCTTACCTTCAATGAAAAAGCCCTCATGCCACCAAAACAATTTTGGAAATGCTGAACTCAGCAGCCTGATGATTATTTTTCTAGACAACTGTTGGATTATATTGCTTTTAAAAAATAACTAAGGTATATTATTACTTTATTTTTTTAAAGCAGTGATATCCCCTCACATTGTCATAAAAAATCTAAAATCTCTCTTAATAATCCCAAGTGTCTTGTATTTATATTTGTTCTAAATGTTTAGATTTTTCAAAAATAAGTGCACTTCTAAGAGAAAACAAATTTTAAATTAAAAAAACAGCAAATAAGCATAGTTATAGCAAAACAGTCATTTTGAATACTCTGAATTTTTAACAATCCAGGGGGAATGTTTCTAGAAGTGAGGGATTTCTATGGATTAAAATCTCAATTATTAATGTACTTGTAGACCATCAAAAGATAGAAACTGTTTCTCTTACCAGTAGAGACTGATTTTCTACACTAAAACACCAAACATAAATGTACTTGAAATATTTTAAAATTTACAGATTTACACAAAGATATGCAAGTTTGAAAAACAAAAAATATGCTTTTATAGAAATAAATGAAACCCTCTCTTAAGCCTCAGCAAAGAACACTTTTGATATTCCACATTTGGTATTTTTCCATTAAACTAACTAGATGTATTAAGTCAGCTATATATTTCATTTAGAAGTGGCTGGTTTAAAAGCAATTCCTTATTTCCAGAGCACACAATACTTTAGTAGACTTAAAGATTTAAAGCTGTGGTAATAATAAATGCATAAAAAATATAATTTGCTTTAATACAAAGGTTTTTAATAAAAAAGTCAAAGTCTACATTAAATCAGGAAACCAATAAATCTGAATTATACAAGCTTTCTACATACTTAGAAAACAAAAACACAGTTTATATTAAAACTCTTTTAATTCAAAATAGTGTCTAATTTAAAGAAAATGTCAATATGCACAGTTGATTACATAGAGTTTTGCCATTTAAATTAAATAATTCACCTGAAATATGGGAAATGTATAATAAAGTCAACCTCAAAGGTACTCTGCAAATCATCTGGGTAATGTGCATCACGAATCAAATCTTAGCTTCCAAAGGGCAGACACAGTCGTTCACTGCTTTTAGATAGGCACTTAAGAAATGCTTTTGATGAGGAGAAATCCCTAAAGATGCAGATCACTCTATTACCACTAAGGAAGAATCAGACTAAACAAACTTGCCACAGTGTCCCTCCCACTGCCAAGAAATCAAAACCATTTCCAAATTCTTTCTGATAATGAAGGAAATGAAACTAAAATGCTCCATTCTTATGCATCAAAAAGTAAATGGGTAATTCAGCTCCTTTACACTAATCTCAAGCTCTCTCAGTCCACCTAAATTAATGATATTTTCTGTACCACAATAGCTATCATACTTGAACTAGAGAATGTTGCAATTTCATCTCTTACCTATTCATTATCACACTAGCAAAGCAGTCCTGTTTTAAAAGAGAAAGTTAGTTTACATAAAACGGTCACTTTAAATGTGTCCAATAGACAGGGGTCTCTACTAATTAAAATCCCTTTTAAAAAGGGGATGAGCCGGAGCAAGAAAATCCCATTAACCCTAAGAGTTAAAGAATTTTTTTTTTTAAATTAAAGGCTGTTAGGGTTAGAAGAATCAGTCCAATTGAGATAAGCCCAGAGTTTTCATAGCTCCTTCTAAACACACAGTCACATGATCCAGACTAGGAAAACAGATGAGCCATTCAAGGAACAGAAAGTAAGCACTCCCTCTGGGGGCTCACTGATACACTGTGGCAGCGTTATGCAGGCAGTATTCCTAAAGGCTCCTGGGTAACCGTCCCCTGGGAAGACAGAGCTACACATAAACCACCACTGCAGGTTTTGATCACAGACCAACCGTAATTCTGTCAATTAACAGTTACGATAGAAATTGGGCAATTCTTCAATAAACTATAATTCCTCAGCTAGAACTTACAAAGTCAAAATCTTGAAAGTTGTTTTAGAATTAAAATGTTATTTATTAGGGGAACACCCAAAGACTTAAACGCTGACACTATCCCCCGACCTCCTAATGATCCCCCCCAGCCCACATGGACTTCCTTGATTCCGTGGGTACCACTCAGAGTGACACAGCAACATGAACAGCACTGCCTGGACGGGGGGACCTCCATCAGAGACCTGCCACCTCTGGACACAGCATTCCCACAGCAAAGTACAACCCCCTGCTGTGAATGTCTGCCCTGTCCAGAATCTTTGGTACATCTGGAGCAGAAGAAAATAATGGCACAATAATATGAGTACTATCAAAGGAAAAATTCTCACCCAAAGAAAGAAGAAGTAACCAGGCATGACAGATAACAACTTGCTAGCAAACCAAAGTAAATCATTCTTTCTTCTTACATTTATATGATCAGAAGTTTGGCATTTAAAAAAATAGCTTAATAAAAATACACTAGGTTCTAAAAGCAGCCTTCATGGTCTTTTCTGAAATTCAACTCACCATAATCAAATTAAAATAGTGCCATGTCTTCTTGTTTAAAAAAAAAGTCCTCATGTCACAAGCAAAGCAGCTTTACATCTTGTGTAATACAGTACATCTCCCTATGAGTACACAGACTATGTATGTAACGGCCCTTGGCATTTCTGAATGCAAAGTAAAGACCTTAATAGAAACTTCTCACTCCTTATTGTGCAGTTTGTCTAGTAAGTTGATGATAAATTCTAAAGGACCAGTATATTTTTTTAATTTCTTAAAAGCATTACAGAAATTGTCATTTATGTTCTACAGGTGTCCAAAACAATAGGCCAAATGTTGTAACGCCAGCTGCGGAAGATGGCTTTTCCTGACGCAGCTAGACCCTTGAGATCTGCAGGGAAACAGCAGTGCTGCCATGCTGCCTACAGCTGGCCTACATTGCATCAGACGGTGTATGTCTCTCCGGAACTGATCAGAGGAGTCCCAGGCCGAAGCCAGAGCACACACGGGCCGGACGGACCTCACTATGCAGGAAGGCAGTGCAGACAGATGGGGATGTACATTCCTTTTAGTCCAGTACCTTCGTATAATAAAGTTAACAAAAATAATAAAATATTTTAAGATAAAACCAGGTGGCCCTGCCAACCCGTTCCTGCAGTAGTCTTCGAAACCCTAGTCCTGGAGAATTTCCTCTGTCAGTGAGCACCACCATCCTCAGGAGACCTCAGGGTCTGGAGATCTGTGCCAAGCAGGTCTGGGGTGCAGCTCCCTGAGCGCTCATGGCTGTGGGCACTGTGGACCGCACTCACAACTTCCCGGCCTTCATGTAGGTGGGGATGGAGCCACGCTGCGTCAACCCTTCAAACCTCTTGTAGGTGTAATTGAGAAAAACCCAGTCTTTGGATTTGTAGTCTGGTTCTGTGGTATTTGGCACTAGAAAGATTAAAAAAATAAAAAATCAACCAAGAGCAAAGTAAGCTCATTATGACACTATCCTCACAGACTTTTAATAGCATGAGTCACATTACAGAACTGTCTTACCTGGCTGTAAGATATCAGACTCAGGGAAGTCATCGAAATTTGAAGTGTCATCGATGCTTTTGATTTCTATAGGGATTGCCGCTGGCCTTTCTCTGTAAACAGGTATTGAGTAACCACAGTAAACTCATGTTTCAACAAATCTTCTTGCAAGTTCTTCATGTGATTTTATAGATATCAGAAAGGCCAAGAACATTAATTGTGGATTTGAGACTAGTTAAGTGGGCTTAAAAATAGGTGTCATTTTTTACTGAAATGCTTTATTTGGAGTTTTCATATTTTTGTGCCAAGACTTTCTCATGCTACTTTTTAAGTGGAAAAATAAGAGCTAATGAAAGAAAAAGTAAAACAGAAGAGGTTTTATCTAAGAAAATATATGAAGTATGATAGTGCAAGGACTGGACCCTATGTTCTTAGGACTAAGTAATGTAGGGCCAGAACTGTTCTAGGTGAAGATCTACAAATCCAGAGTCATTTGGGAAAGTGAGGGCACAACGGATAAAACCTAAATGCAGAAGTTTGTCAGCCACACATTTGAAGAGAACTGGGGACACCAGGTTAAAACGAACTAGTCACGAAGATGTTTGCTTATGTTAGCAACACTAAGCTATAGAACGGTTAAAAGAAGCTGTCAGTTTTTATTTCTTTTTCAATCAATGTTGAAGGGATCTAGTAAGTCTACCAAATCATGTAAAAGCATGTATTTCTGCCAGAATTATTCAAACTTATTTACAATTAATATACTAAATTAATAAACTAAGTTTAGTGGAAAGAACCATAGACCTTGGATCTCTCAGATCTAACCTTTCTTGTCATTAACTAGCAGTATGAACTTAGGCATGCAAAATTCCTGCTATAACTGTTGCCTAATTATGAAACCAAGAGATTGGACTGGTAGTCTCTAGCATCCTTCCATCTATACAAAGGAGGGTTATCAGCCAGACGGAAGCTGAGGCAGGAAGATCTCAAATTGGAGACCAGCCTGGGCAAACTACTGAGACCTTGTCTCAAAAAATAAAAAGGGCAAGGGATGTGGCTGAATGCAAAGGCCTCAGTATCATAAAAGGAAAAAAAGTGAGGAGGGGATCATACTTCTCTTCAACAAGATGATGTATGTATAGCAGCAGTTAAAAGTCAGGGCCCCAAGGCCTGAAGATGTAGCTCAGTGTTATGGCATGTGCAAGACAACTGGGTTAAATCTCCACCACAAAATACACGAAGAGGATCAGGACTCAGGACTCACACTGCTTGTGTCTAATGCCAGCTCTTTCGTTTACTTAGCTGTGGCCCTGTAGGAAAATTACAGTGCTCTCTTGGTTCATGAACTCGACTCTTTCCATAGTTCTGGTGGCAAACCAAAATGGATGGGAAATGAATCAAATTCAACAGTTAGGTTCAATGTTGACCTTACGGGGAAATTTGATTCTGTCCTTGTCCGGTTCAGTTTGTCACCAGAATCATGGAGAGAATTGAGTTCAATAGCCGAGGCACCACCATACTTATCTATGCTTAAGTTTCCTCATCCGTAAACTGCTCCTAGCTCATAGGGTTTATCATGAGGATAAGAGAAGAAATGCAAGGTAAGTACTTATAAAAGGGCTGGATATACAACCGATGATCAAAATATCGTAGCTACTAGAACAGGTGAGATCACAGAGTGGGATCTCCAGGAAAGTCTACACCTAGGAAGTGACACAAGCTATTCAGAAGGAGCTGGTGAGGCAGGGCAGGGGCAGAGACAAGAACAAGCCAGAGGAGAGAGCAACATTCTAGTTGGAACGAGTAACAGACGGAAGAACTCTGAGATGTGGCATGCCTAGGTGCAGCAAGATTCCCTGCGGGCCCATGAAGGGATCTCAACTTATTCTAGGAGCAAGTGGAAGGAGGGAACGTGGCACCATTGGATTCACATTTCCCAAGTGCTATGTGCAGAACAGTCTGAGCTACAGAAGGCCGTGTGGCCACAAACTGAAAAAAGGCCAAAGCTCATAATCAATGATGATAAGCAATTCTTAAATGCTGCTTTATTATTAGCCCAAGATGAGTCATTTTGCTGTAGCGGACTCACAGGAAAAGTAACTGTTAGTGGTGGAAGTTCCTTTTCCTCAGGCCTCTCCATCCCAAGCCTAGGAACATACCTTATGTGCCCCCAGTCTACACCTTCAAAAAAGGGATGGCCTTTTATTTCTTCTACTCCACTATTCCCAATTCTATTTTCAGAATCAATACAAAATCTAAACAAGGAAAGAAGGAAACAGAAATTACCATACACACACATCTATCCAGAATACTCTAGTCATATTATTTCAAATGTTTTATTTTTTAAAGCACTATAATTTTTTTCTATTTACTGAACTGTGTTTATTGTGGAAAATGTAGGAGAAAATCAGTGTCATCTCTAGTTGCATTATTTAGGGATAGTTACTGTAAATATTTTGCATCTATCTCCTAATTTTTTGACTATTTCAGGTCTGCTTTTTACACTTAATGCACTGAGAAAATTTCCTAGTTATTAAATATTTTTCTATAAATTAATTTACTAAAATTTGTACCTGGAGATACAATTTATTTAGCCAGTCCACCACTGTTTAACATTTAGATAGTTTCCAGTTTTTCACAACTAAAATAACACTATGATAAACATACTAAATCATTATACAACTCGGATTATCTGCACAAGCAAAATTCCTACAAGCAGAATCACTGAGTCACAGGTCATATCCAATTTAAATCTTTTCTATAATACGCTGCCAGTCAGCTGTCCCAACTTACCTTCCTCCCAGCCACTCACAACAGCACTGAAACACCACACTCAATTGGGGAGCACAATGCAATCTCCAGCCCAGAAGATTTCACACAGACTCCCGTGACACGAGTTCCTGCTATAACAGATGTATTTTCCCTTCTCCCTTTAATGGGACTGGGTTGCCACATTCTAACAAAAGTGACATTGTAAATTTAATTTACATCAGTATCTGAAACAATACCAGGCCTTTTCCCTTTTTAACTCCTGTTTTTTCCTGTAAACTTCCTTTTGAAGAGTTCATATTTTAAAAACATCTTTCATTATTGCCCTCTTTGAATGAAATGGATCATTTTGGTACTTTTGAAGTCTTGAGATACCCTACATTCCTCTGAAATTTAACCACTAACCTGAGAATTAAGTCCTTGGCTTTCTCAGAGATAGGTACTTCTGGAGGAAATACTAGAGTTTCTTTCCAGTTCATCACTTTTCTGTACGTTTCCTGAGGAGTTTCAGAGCAGAAAGGTGGATAGCCTACATATTAGAGAAAATAAAAGCTTAGTTGTTGCTTGTGATTTATCAAATTATACGTACTAAATATGTGCCACAGAAACTAAGCAACCCTGCATGCTCTATTTAACAGTAAAATAATCCCATCATTTATCAATTTACAACAAAATTGTTAATAAAGTCAATTAAACAAAGGATTGCCCTACTCTCTGTTTCCCCTGAAGAGACACCTAGGTACAATTTGGGTGCGTAGCAGCTCAGGTTCAACAGCTCCCTTCCTACAACAGGACCCCCACACAGCTTGCTGGTATTTATCATCTTCAAAACTGAGGAATGTGGGCTGGGGATTTAGCTCAGTGGTTAGAGTGCTTGCATAGCAAGCACAAGGCCTGGAGTTCGATCCCTGGCACAAAAAAACCCCAAAAAAACTGAGGAATGTGAGCAACAGATTTAAAATAGCTCAGCTATTTTAGCCCATGATGTCTGTAATACATTAAACAATGGTATTCCTGAGGAGATGTATTTATCATGTACATAAGTTAATGACAGGACATACCTATTAGCATTTCATACATAATCACGCCCAGGGACCACCAGTCACACAGTTTGTTGTAACCAGTCTGCATGAAGACTTCTGGAGCAATGTAATCTGGGGTCCCAACTGTAGAATATGCCTACAAGGGAACAGCATGTCAAGCCAGTATCTTCAACATTTTTTAAAATGTGAACATCATTTACTACTGGAAAAAGCAATATATAAGGAGGTTAATGTTTCATGTAATCCTTATCTTGTATGTTTATCATGTGATAGGTGCTGTCAGATAATTGTTGAAGAGTATGTGATTTCTGCCCACAAGAAAGTCTAAGTCATTTGCATATGAGGTTCTTTCTGCTCCCATGGGAAAAGCTGACGTTAGACATGTATCTGACAGCCAGGAGGACAAGAACCTGTGCATGAGTCTTCACTATGAATACCTTGTACAGAGGGGTACACAATTCCCTTGCCACAGTGTTAAGCAATAGCCATTGTTTTTCCCTTCCTAAGTAGGGAATACTGTAATTCTTTTCTCAATTGTAAAAATCTCGTCTAAAGTGGCATATTTAGAAGCAGAATGAAGTTCTTTTCTTTAATGCACAATACATAAATTTTATCATACATGGTAAATAAATTTTATACACACTGAAATGTCTTATAAGCATAGAAAGTCTGCTGTCCCTTGGTCTAAGGAAAGAAATGAGCTCAGTAATGCACAGGTCACTGATTTGGTTTTAGAAGGTGTCAGACTTATTTTTCAGTCTAACCTGAGAGAACGGTGAATTCATGTCCCTTTCCATCCCTTGGCTGAAGTGTACAAATATTTACAGAATATTTATCTATGCCGAGTACCATATACAAGACTAGGCCAACAAAGTTGAAAGGTACACTCCTAATCTTAAGAATGTGAATGGTCTAGGATAACAAGTTAGAGGGAAAGAGGAAAAAGGAAAAATAATTTTTATACTTGCTAATAGAAAGGAAGTAGCATGACGTTAAAAACAGTCAGTGTAATTTTACATTAAAAGAGAAATTAAGTTCATCTGTTTAGATTAAGTTTATCCTTATCTATTTTATTGTAACATTGCTGACAACCTAACTTCCTCTTTAGTCTGTAAAGAAGTTCTTAGAAACTCACTGCTCTACTTAGTGACTGGCATTTGTTATAGTGGGATTTACACCACAGGCACAGAAAATGGAGAAACAGAAATCACAAGCATTCACTATAGTTACATTCATCTCAATGAGTTATATTTAAAGTGCTAATTACTACTGAAGAGACAGATTACTTACTCACAGCATATTACTTACTCATAGGTGTGCTCAATAAAGTATCCTGAAGTTAAATCATAAAGTAAAAATTGAGAGTCTGCTTTATAGGCTAGGCAACCATAAAGAGAAAGTGAGAATATGGTGTGATCTCAGAACACGCACCATCATATTTGCGTCAAACAAAGACGAAACTTCAGGACCAAGACACAAACTCCTTTCTTAGAAAGTGGTGGACTCACCAGCTGCCTCCTGTTCTTCTTCCAGGTTTCTGCTTTCCTCTTTGAGTTCATGTTCTGAAATGCTAATTTCAATAAGACAGAATGGTAACCATGAGGGGACAACTTGCCAGAAGACAAAACCACACATATCCATCTGAAGTACATGAGTAAATTTAGAGAATGAGAAGAAGGTGGGAGAGAATCTTCAGTTCTCGACAGCACTGAACTAAACAAACTATAATATTTTAATAAGGAAAAAAACTGCAAACTTACAGAAGTCACTTGGTGGGTTGTGAGTGAGGTTTCTATAGAATTCAGTTCTGTGAGCTTTCTTTAATCCCGTGCATAAACCAAAATCAGATAATTTTACATGTCCCTAAAAAAATTCCAGTAAAATTGGGTATTTTAGTTTTGAAAACCAAAACCTTCTTACAAATTCCTTTCAAATTCAACTTTTATAAAAATTCTTAGCTTAGAACTCATGTAGGTAAAAATGTAAAATTATAAATATTTTAGGGTGATTCTGAAAAATAGAAAATGCAAGGAGGTAAAAACAAACAAACAAAAAAAGCCACATCCCCATGTCATTCCATTCCAGTGTCCTCTCCCACTGTACCAGTCTATGAAATGCTATAGTTTAGCAATAAATAATGTGAATTGTATTTACCCATTTTCGATCATAAAATCAGCTCTATTACTCTATTAAAAAAATAATCTAACAATTCACTAGTTTATTCACATGCCTTGGCATCCAACAAAAGGTTGTCTGGCTTAATATCCCGGTGGATGAAACCCAACTGGTGGATTGCATCTATAGCCAGAACAGTCTCTGAAATGTAGAACTGTGTTTCCTCTTCTGTCAAGGTGTCCTTCTTCATTAACAAGGTCATCATATCACCTATGTAAAGGAAGCATCCTGTTACCAAGGCACAATACTTTGCAAAAATCTTCTTTGTATTTGTGTAACAGATATTTGATTTGGCATGTTATGATCCATCCAATATATCTCTAACCATCTCTGGGGCCAAATAAATTTCAGTGTCATTACATAAGCACAAGTTTTGCTACACATGACAGCTTTAGGGTAGAGAGTATGTGAAAGCAAATCAGAGCTGAGCAGACACTGAAGTAAAAACCCACCACTCAACATCCAGAATCAACTGCTGAGGAAAACTGTCCAAACTGTGCAAAATAATAAAAAACATACCTGGAAACAAGACCTATTTTTTTTAAGTTTCACAAACAGCCTGAGCACATTAGTTCAACAAAAATAGGACACATCAGCCCACCAAAAAAGTTATTTCTAGACATTCTTTCATTTTCAAGAATTTTTTTCTTTTTTGAAAGAGACAAATAGTAAGTAGTTTTAACTACTGTAAACACTGGCGTGGTGCTTACAACAGAACTGACAACTGATAACATTTTCGCATATTTGCTTTGAATCATTTTTTTTTAAACTCCCATTCTATTTCCTTTTTCCTTTTATAAATATCAAACTATGTGATTCTACAGTGTGCTTCGTCTCACTCCACTCTGTCTCTTGAGCCAGAGGGGTATCTTGTGACTTTTAACTACTGTGAAATATTCGTCTGCTGGGTATTGGTCTATATTCAGTTTCCACTATTGGTCCGCACTGCCGTGAGCATCCTCCCCCAACCTCCTGTGCCCATGAGGAGCGTCTCCAGGGAACAGCTGGCAGGCAGGTGCTGGACTGCCGGACACATGCTCTTCAGCCTCATGGGACACTGCTACGGTGAACTCTACAAGCTAAGGTCTGTCTACAAGAGGCCACTGTCCCCCACAACCAAATAAAAACTCAGCATCCTCATGTTTCAAGGGATCTAAGAATCTAAAGGGTGTGAAATGGTGTCTTGATCTTCTGATGTACATTTCCTGAATATCACTCCAACTGAATGCCGTGCATTATTTGCATTTTTGGGGGGGGCTGATGATGCTGAATATTGAATGCAGGGGAGCTGTACCTCTGAGCTACATCTCTAGCCCTTTTTATTTATTCCGAGACAAGGTCTCAGTAAGTTGCTCATGCTGGTCTTGAACGTTCAATCCTCTTGCCTCATTCTCCTGAATGGGTGAGATTACAGATATGTCCCACCATGCTTGGCTACCCATTAGGTTTTTGCCTTTTTGTTTATTGCCTTTTTTTTTTTTAACTCCACACTTATACATAGTTTAACTGGTTACACTAAACCCAGAATAGTGTACCTAAAATGTGCCATACTAGGGTAGGCTTTAGCTTAAGTGGTTACTTTCTCACGCCAGATTTTTCATCCATCTAAAATGTGTCATACTAGTCACTCCTTCAAAATAATATGGGCATTATTATGGAAATAAACATCAAAAAACTGTCACTGCGTAAAACCTCAGAGCTAGGAATATAAAAGTAAACCAAATCAACAGTTATGCTAGGTCAGTCTGTCATTGCTATAATGTTTACTTTTACCTCCAGGGAGAAATTCCATGATTAGATAAAGGTTCCTCTTGTCCTGAAAACTGTAAAACATCTTCACCACCCAGGCACCATCTGCTTCTACCAAAATATCTCTTTCTGCTCGAATATGTGCCACCTAGATGAATATATTTTGAAAAAAATAATTGTAACACGTTACACATTCTTCAAGCTCACCTCTTACTATTATCCATCCATAACAGGAAAATTGGAGTTTAATAAAAGATGTGAAACCCAGGCATCTTCATATTCTCATTAAATATGGACAAACTCAGGAAATAGTTTACTTTAGCTTATATATTTAGGCTCGAAAAGTTGAGATCAACAGGTATAGTGCAGGAAGGTGAGGCCTAAACAGAATTTTCCCCTACTGAAGAATCCTGGCTTCATTCTATAATTTTAGGTCCCCAGTCTCACTTTAAAGTTAAAAGTAGTACATAATGTTGCAAGCACATAAGCATGGCAAAGCCAACTTTGCTAAAAATAGCAAACTACTTTTAGATAATTAAACAAAGGGTCCAGTTTTGGTAGTTTTTTAAAAGAACATTTAGAATTATTTTAAGTTACTATTATAATGTAAATCTCTATAATATATATAGACATTGGATATAGCATATTAATGTTAGTTTTTGAGGTTTTGGTACTACTTAGACACATAATTTCTAGGGATACTATGATGTGAACATTTTATAGTCTGGAAAATTTTATAAACTGAATAATGGGGCTGGCATAACTGGTTAGTTTTCAGATACCTTTGCATGCATATAGTTATGTTTTTTTCTTCAAAGATCAGTCAACAAGATTTGGTTTTATGTTTTATTACTTTCATTGTGCAATATAACGAACTCTAGCCCAAAGCACATGCGTACACATACTTGGAAATGATTTCAGGACAATAAAAGCTGATCTGCTTAAGGTACTGTTTAGATGAAAATGCTGACAAAAATTCTTTCCTATTGTTTTTTGCAAAATATTTTAAGGTGATAAACAACGAGCTCTGAACTTTTTGAGTTACATGTGATGTTGTCAAGAAAAACAACTACATCAGAAACTTGGCCTGATTGTTTCTGAGTATCTTAAACACAGACTGAAGGACGTGTTTCCAAAATGGGATCCAAAGGTTGGCAAGGATTACATACAGTAATATGGTACGACAACGGTTGCTAGTTAACTTTGCGGAATGTTTAACATCAGAATACATGTAGTAAAATACAGATGTATTAGAAGTGAGTGGAAAAGGTCTTCTAAAATGAAATTCAGTGGTGACAAATGCAGATTAATTTATGTTGAGGGAAAGCTCCAAAATGCAAAACCGACAGCAGGCTGTGTGCTCCAGGGAGACTGGCACCTGCACGGGCAAGAGCAAGGACCCAGAGGCTGCTCAGCCTCCAGTAAAGTACTCTACTCAAGACCAGGGATGTCCAACACAAACATGATGCAAACCCTGTATGTGACTTTATTCTCAAGTAGCCAGCCACATGAAGTGCAAAAAGAAACAGATGAGATGAATTTCAGTGACATAGTTTATGTAACTTAATGGAACTGAATATATCTAAAATGTAATGCAAATCATTTCAATACGTAATCAACATAAGAAACATTGAGATACTTCATACACTTCTGGGCCTAAGTCCTCACTTGCTGTTTACATTTATGGCACACCCCATTCCACACTGGCTCCATTTCAAGAGCCCAGTAGTGGCATGTGCTAGTCGCTAGACTGTATTATGCACTAACTGCTGACTAAGTAGTCAGTGGCTAAGTAAGGCTCTATTTACCTCTTCGTCTCAGGCTACTATCTTCACCCCGACACTCATTGTGATCACTACTCTCTAATCCAACTCAAACCTCTCTTGCCTTCCGAACCTCTTTCCTCTGGGATCAGACTGTCATCAACAAAGCCCTCACCTACAGCCTCACCTCTGAATGGTGCCTGTCCCTTTCTCCCCAAACTGAAGCCTGGGTGGAAACCACCCAAACAGACTACCTGGTTTAACTCTGAATTCATGGCTGCAAATCCCCACGGGCACTTTCCTAACAAGTCTGCTTTCCCACATCTCAAAATTCCCCTTCACAACTCTCTCCTTCAGCCTCCAACCAGCCATCCCTCCTACTCCAAGCAGGAATATGGAGCCTTCCTATGCCGTTCCCATTGTCTCTGCTTTTCCTTTGTTTTACTACGTGGGCACCTACTCCTGTCTTCTAGTATATTGCTGTAATTATCTCCCCTCTCTTTGCTTATCTTCTCTTTCCCATTTTCTACCAGATTCTTCCTGTCAGCAGTGAAACAGTACTTAACTATAAAGAACCTCTTTTTTACCCCAATTTTCACTTTACCAATCTATTTTTTCTTCTGCTTCACATGAAAAATTTATCTGTAGTTACTTTCCCCATTTCTTGCTTTCTGTTCTCTTCTCCACCATTCCAGTTAGCCTCTTCCATTCCAATCCACTGTAACTGTCTTGCCAAGATATTCAGTCTCTGCGTTGTGAAATCCAATGGCATGTCCTCTTACTCTGTGTCAGCAGCACTTAATATAGTCGACTACTCACGTCCTCTTTATAAACACTTTGTCTTCCATGATACCATGTTTTTCTCATTTCCCCATCTGGTAAGATGCTGTTTCTTGGTCCCCTCTGCCTGATGTTTCCACAGCGTAGTTCCAGGCCCTCTTCTCTACCTACACTTGTTCCCTAGGTAATCGGCTCTTGTCCCATTCCTCTCTGCTGATTCTCTCCTTCTCCTTATTACTCTTGTCCATTCTCTTACATCCCCCCACAACAGTCTATCAGAGCAAATCCTGCTAACTTTCCCTTCAAATAATAATCTTTCTTTTTTTAACTTTTCTTCAACTTTACTGTTGTGACCAAAGCATAAGCCACAATTACATCCTGGCTATAAACGGCACACACTCTCTCCACTGGTCTATCTGCTTCAACTCTTGCTTTACCTACAGGTTGCAAAATATTGGTTCCTCTTTGTAAAACATGACCAGACACAACACTATCCTGTTTAAACTGAACAAAATCCCTCCAATGGCATCCCATGGCACTAGATTATGGCCTTTGAAGCCCAGCAGGGCCTGGCTGCTGCTCACCAGTCCATGGCATCTCTCATTCTCTTCTGTCACTTAACTCCAGCCACAGCGGCCTGCTTCTCCTCTTGGAGCAGATTAAGGTTATTCTTGTTGAGACCTCTGTATTGCATCCAGACCTCCTCAGACTTTTATTCCATAAAATCTCTGTCTTGTCATTCTTTCGCATCATTCAGTCTCTCATCCAGCATTTCCTCCTCAGAGGAAAGTTCCCAGATCTAACTGTTCCTCCAAACCTAGTTCATATGCATCACCTTACCATTTTAAAAAGTTCTCTGCAAAAGTACTTATCAATCACAACAATTTCAATAGTTCTCTGTCCATTTCTTCCACTATTAGAAAATAACTAGGATCAGATTGTCTTGTTAACTAAAGAATTCCCAGGACCTACAACAATACTTGGTACACTGTAGACACTAAAAAAATTACTGTTGAATAAAACAGACAAAAAGTAAAATAATGTAGTGAAAACCCAAGTGGGTCATAGTACATAAAAACTAGTATCATACACTGCAATGACAAAGACAAAGCGCAAGGAACAGAGAGCTGCCACCTTTCTCTGCTCCCTCATCACTGAGTTCTTCACTACAAGAAGTTTCCATTTAGAGTCCTACAGAGTGGCTCCCCCCAGACTGGAATACAGTAAAGACATGACATACTACTACTGACATTTTCAGACACTATAGCCACCCAACAGTACTACATCAAGTTATAGGAAACTGAGAGCCTAGGAGTATAAAAACCAGTAGTGAAGAGACTTTTGGAAATACACAAAATTAACAAATTCACAGGAAATTGGTTTTGCTTATTCGATGTGTGATAACACCAAGGGTGTTCAGAACTGCTCTTTATTTTCATGTAAGTCAGAAAAGAACGTACTTGAGAAAGTACTTTGTTATGGACTCAATGAGTCTCCCCAAAATGTATATGGTACAGTGCCAGTGTGACTGTATCTGAAGATGGGGCTTCTGAAAAAATAACTAGGTTAAAAGGTCCTAAGGGTGAGACTAGCGTCCTCAAAAGGAGGACAGCTCTTGTGTGAACATGTGCCAAGGAAAAGCCATCTTCAAGCCAAGGAGTTCTCACCAGAAGCCAAGTGCCACCAGAGAACCACTCTAGGACTTCCAGCCCTCGGAACAATGAGAACATGAGTTTCTGCCATTTAAGCCACCCAGCCATGGAATTTTGTCACAGCAGACTAAGCAGACTAACACATATATTATGAATCTGGAGAAATATTAAATATAAAAAGTGAAAAGCACTAAAACAGGTTAAAATTAATAGACTACACAGTAGAGAGATTTCTTATTTAAAAATTTCAATATAAGCACTTATTCTAAAAGCTAGTCATGGATGTTCCTTTGCACTGCATGCATGTGTAGAAGACCCCATACCTGTTCTTTTTCAAGCATATCAGCCTTTCTCAATATCTTCATTGCATAGATATGGCCTGTGTCTTTCTTCTGGACCAGCCTCACCTAGCATAAAAAAATATATATTGTAAATGTTAAAGAGTATAGGTTACTACACTATACATTCAAGAGTGAAAAGTAGGTTGCTTTAAAGAGAACCAGAATTTACCACTGGAATTATTTTAAGAAGTATATTTTAATACATATTTTAAACTATCTTGAGATATATATGTTCAATTGTAGTAAACTGAAAAGAAGCTCACCTCTCCAAAAGCTCCTCTTCCTATAACTTTCAGAGACTCAAAGTCATCCAAGCCAAGCCTAGTCCTCTTGAGCCGTAAGAACTCTGTTTCTTTTCGAGCATGTTGTGATCGGCGTAACTTTTTCTATTTGAAAAGACAATTTAAAAGGACGATTTTATAGTCAGGTTGTTTCAAAGGCACGTAAGAGTATTAAAGGTGATATACATAAAAATAGAGGTATCTTAAGTATGATATTCTAGTGCTATAATTTATCAAAGTCAAATATTAAGCACAGAAAGAACAATCCTAAGAAATCATTTTTAACAATTAATAAATCTTTACTCTTGATGTGGACTCCAATATTTCAATTTAACTCATTCATCATATATATAGATATACACAAAACTCATTCTTTCATTTGTATGCTATCTTAATTCACAATAAATGAACTAACTAGTTCATCATATATATAAAATTAATTCATGCCTATGCCAGCTTTATTCATATTCAAAATTTAAACTTTAGAAAATGCTAATAGTATCCTGATATTGATCTTTATCTCTGTCAGGAAACCTACTTTGCTTCAACCCTAATTTCCAAGGTTACTCTATTACAATCTGAGATCTGTGACACCAAAAATTACAGAACGGCAGTGTTTCCACAGAGATTTGTTTACGGTAGCATTTATAAGTAAATCTTATGATAGACTTTACTCTTACATAAATTTTAATAAACTGCTAGACACTTGGCATACAACTTCTTGAAAATACAAAGCAGCAAAAAAAAGAAGTCATTAAAATACCCAAGTCAGAAATTGCACAATTGACCCTACAAAGATCACACACACAAAAGAAAATTCACTACTAAATTTTAGAATGTGGTTCACTAGTAATGAACCACATTCTAAAATATCTGAAGGTTTCATTTGGCAGACATTTATTTCACTGTTCTAAACCTCATTTTTCCCCCTCATCCACTATTTCTTTTTTGTTCTCTTTTTGTTTTTTTCTCCCAGTGCTACAACCTGACAGGTGCTAGCCAAGCTCTCTACCACTGAGTTACAGCCCTAGCCTTTTTATTTTTTATTTTGAGATAGGGCCTCACTAAGTTGCTGGCCTTGAATTTGTGATCCTCCTGCCTTTGTCTCCTGAGTAACTGGGATCACAGGCCTGCACTACCACATCTGGCTTCTAGTTTTTTATATACTGAATTCCTAGAGGTAACAGAGGTAACTAAAGAAAACAGAGTGGGAAATTAAACTCCTGCTCATCTTCAGCTGAACCTGAAGCTTTCAGTGGTTCAACTCAGAAAGCAAGACAAGTCAAAAGAACACTAGCGGCTCAGAAATACTGCTCCTAAACACAGCTTCAGGTATAACCACTGAACGGTTCCTTCCTACTTCTGTGTCTATTTTTAAAACTTAGATTACTAATCAGAAACACAGGCATGCATATCATCAATGAGATGGAATTCTGAGCCCTCTAGCCAAGTTGATCTAAGAGGATGAAATCAAGAAATCCTGTCTTGAAATATAATGGAAGTTACACACCCAGGGATATCAACAGTAGAAATCATGACAGTGTAAAAATAAAGGTGAGGCGTACAAATTAAAAAGTTTAGCCTAATGTCCCTTTTCACACCAGATACTGATTACAAAATACAGTGGCATTATGGAAGTTGTACTCAACAACAAAGATTTTATTTTTTTGGTAAGATGTCAGGCAATAAGGGAAACTACATAGCTAAAATAAAGATATAATAAGTATTGTTCTGTTTACAAAAAGCTATACTAATCTAGTAGCTGTGCACTAGTTTAAAGACCAAGTCCCCTAATTATGGGATTACAGTAGTTTTAATCTTTTAATATAAGTTAAATCAGCTAAAATTACATTTATATAATTACAAAAACAAAGATGGATCCTAACTGTGAGGATTATTTTTGGCTTAAAATTTATAGACAAGAGTTACCGGAAAAAAAAAAAAAAAGTTCACTGACTATCTGATAGGCTTCATAATGCCACAAGAAATGCCTGCACAATTGTGGACATTTTGGACATGGTCATTTAACAGCAAAAAGGGAGACTCACAGAGTATGCAACACACAATTTTATAGTGATTTTTCCATGATTTTAGAATAAGGCCAGTGTTGCAATACAGAGGTAGCTGAAGCAAGTTAAAAGAAAATCCATGAAAAGCACGTTGATATACTTTGCTCATAACCTGTATCATTTAAGTAGTCTTGAAAAGCAAATAACATCTTTTCCTCTCCCAAGAAGCAACAAAATCTGTGAATATGCTTAGATTTTTTTTTTTTTTTTTTTTTTTTTTTTTTGCGCCTGTGCTGGGGGCGCTGAACCAGGGCCTTGTGTGTGTTAGGCAAGCATTCTACCACTGAACTCCATCTCCATTCCTTCATGGCTCTCTTGGGTAGCTTAAACTTGCCTATTTTGTTTTTCCATTAAAGTAAGTAACAGTCCATGTTTGATGAGATTTTGTTGAGATCAAAGTAGATACTTCCTCGCTTCCTCTTTTCTTTTTACATAGGCATTCCTCAAACTCTCCACGAGCAGGGTGCCCAATTTTATGTAAGATGACACTTACAAAAGTTGAGATTTGAAGGGGTTCTGCTAGTAACTTTGTTTCAGTATACAGGCTTTACATGGATGCAGTATATGGCTTAAAGTTTTCACAATTCATTTTCATAAATTATTTCACATATCATTTTCTATTACAGAATGAATGCTAGTTTCATTAAATAACTAAATTTTAATTTTTATAAAATACCTTTACTAAAAACCACCCCACATAAGGAAAGTTCCAACATATTTTATATTAAGGTTGAGAGAGTTGGTCTACTGTATAGAATGACATAATCCAAAGCCCAGCATGGGGCCTTATTAATAATAAGAATTTGTAGAATTAAAAATACCTTTACAGGAACAATTTGGAAGTTTTATAAATAGGTATTATTCGCCATAGACTAATTTGAGGGGCAAAACCTTTTCACATTATCTACAAGTTATCTGGAAGAATTAAAGAAAATAGCTCTACTTGCACTTAGTACTTGCTAATGCAAACCAGGGAGTGGAACAGGAAGCTACAAACTGTATTCAACCTAAAGATATATTCGATTTGGACTGTAATGGTTTTTAAAACATTCCGATTATTTGCCAATGTTTTAAAAAGTAAGTGATTTCCAAATTTCCAGCTCTTCTATTTCTTTTTTGGTTCTTGTGGTTCTAGAGATTGATTTGTTTTTGTTTTTTGTCTTTTTGAGACAGGTTCTTGCTATATAGTTCGGGCTGGGCTTGAGCTCACTATGTAACCCAGGCTGGCCCTGAACTCATGGCAATCCTCCTGCCTCAGCCCCCTGAGTGCTGAGATTACAGGGGTGTGCCACCACACCTGGCAGTACTAGAGACTGAACCCAGGGCCTTCACACTGAGCTGTATCCCAGCCCCCATCCCTTTTTAAACAGGGTCTCGCTAAGTTGCCCAGGCTGTGCTTGAACCTGTGGTCTTCCTGCTTCAGCCTCCCAAAATCCTGGGATTACAGGTGTACACCACCATGTCCAGCCAGCTCTCCTTAAGAAAACAGGAATGTGACCACACTGGGCCACAGCAGCCACTGCCTTCAGTTTCCTCCAAGGATGCCAGTCACCAGGTGACAGGTCTAACTGGGCCGGGCTCTTGTTCTGACAATAAAGTGGAATACGGTAAGTCTTTACTGCGAGGATCAAGTATTTTAGAAAACAAAGGTAAAAGAAGAATCTATTTTGTTGTAGAAGTAAAAAAAATAATAATAATAATACGATGTGGCTATACAAAAAAAAAAAAAAATGTCTGGATCAAAACAACAGAAACCAAAATTCTGTCACAAAACCAGCCTGGCCACTTCTCTCCGCACAAAGGGTGCACTGCGTCTCCTTTACAACCTCCCTCTGGAAGTCAAACTAAAGTCCTGTGTCTAAGGTTCCTCTATCAGTACAACCCTAATTATGCAGCTATTGGTCACAGCCACTACCTCTCTCACTAAACTCTAAAGGGTATAAATGAAATGAGCTTTTAAAATACATTGATTTCCGATGTTAATTTACAATGTTAACTGTAAAAATCTAAATGTTAAAATTTGAGTTTTCTAGATTTAGTCAGGTGATTAACAAAGTAACCACTCTGGGTAAATCAAAAAAATATTTTTATATCCATTTAAACATTGCAACTATAAAGACAAGAGGTACAGATCTAGGAAAAGAACAGAGAAGATTAGAAAACAATCCTGATTTCAAATCATTTGGTGGTCTACTCTATAGAAACTCCCTGCTCATCACTGAAAACTGTTAATTAATCTAGGTTGTGATTCCCAACACCTAGAAAATAAACACCTTTCTTAGTAAACTCTTCCAAACCTAGCTTTTCATCAATACTGTCAAATTATCTTGTATTTTCTTTACTGTCTAGCTCAAATGCAATTAGTCGTTATTCTGAATGTCTTTTCATTACTTCTTATGTACCCTTTTCTTTCTGGGAACTGGGGATTGAACACAGGGCCTCACACTTCTAGATAAGCACTCTACAACTGAGTCTTTTTTTTTTTTTTTT
>PVJO010024440.1:0-24386 GCA_004026905.1 Hystrix cristata | reverse complement strand
CATAAATGGTAAAATTTTGAATGTTGAATTTTGTCAAATGCTCTTTCTGCATCTATTGAGATGATCATGTGATTTTTGTTTTTGACTTTGTTGATATGGTGTGTTACATATATTGATTTACATATGTTGAACCATCCCTGCATCCCTGGGATGAATCCTACTTGGTAGAAATGTACAATCTTCTTGATAATTTATTGTATTCTTTTGGCCAGTATCTTGTTGAGAATTTTCACATCTATGTTTATTAGGGAAATTGGTCTGTAGTTTTCTTTTTCAGTTGGATCCTTTTCTGGTTTTAGTATCAAGGTGATGCTTGCTTCCAGAAATGATTTTGGAAGTACAGCTTCCTTTTCAATTTCATTGAAGAGTTTGAGGAATAGTGGTATTAGGTCATCTTTGAATTTTTTGTAAAATTCAGCTGTGAAGCCGTCAGGACCTGGGCTTTTCTTTGTTGGTAGGTTTTTAATTACCTCTTCAATTTCGATGGCTGATATTGGTTTATTAAGTGTTTTTATCTCTTCTTGGTTTAGTTTTGGTAATTCATACATATCTAAGAATCTGTCCATTTCTTCCGTGTTTTCCATCTTGTTTGAGTATAAATTCTTGAAGTAGGTGTTGATGATCTTTTGGATTTCTGACAGGTCAATTGTGACTTCACCCCTTTCATTTTTTATTGCATGGATTTGGGTCTTTTCTTTCCTTTTTTTTTATAAGGTTGGCTAGGGGTTTGTCTATTTTGTTTATTCTTTCAAAGAACCAACTCTTTGATTCATTGATTCTTCGTATTGTTTTCTTGGTTTCTACTGCATTGATTTCAGCTCTGATTTTAATAATTTCCTCTCTTGTGTGAGCTTTGGGTTTGATTTGTTCTTCTTTTTCTAGTTGCTTGAGGTTCAGCATTAAGTTGTTTATTTGAGCTCTTTCTATCTTCTTGATGTGGGAATTCAATGGGATAAACTTACCTCGTAGCACTGTTTTCATTGTATCCCAAAGGTTCCGGTACATTGTATTGTCATTAGCATTTAACTGCATAAATTGCTTAATTTCCTTTTTAATTTCTTCTGTGTCCCAGCTGTTATTAAGCAGGATATTACTTAGTTTCCATGTGTTTATGTGGCTTTTTTGGTTTCTGTTGCCACCAAGTTGTAGTTTCATTGCACTATGATCCGATAGTATGCATGGGATAATTTCAATTCCCTTACATTTACTTAAGTATCCTTTATGAGCTAGTATGTGATCTATTTTGGAAAACGACCCGTGTGCAGCTGAGAAGATGCATTAATTCTTTTTAACTGACTTAAACATTATTCATGTTTTAGTGTAACTTACCCTGTTCATTCCACGAGCAAAATTAAGAAAAAGTCATTGTAGGTACCTGAGTGTGATGGCACATGCCTGTAATCCCAGAACTCTCGAGGCTGAGACAGAAGGAGTCCTGTAAGTTCGAGGCTAACCCGGGCTGCATACTGAGTTCGAGTTCAGCCTGAGCTGCACAGTAAGACCCTATCTCAAAAAAAAAAAAAAAAGAAAAGAAAAGAAGTCATTGTAAGTACAGAAAATCCAGAAGCCAATGGAAGCTTTCATACAAGAGCTGGAAAGTGGTAGTGTTAAAAGTCAAGAAAGTGGTGGCAGGAGGAGGAAGGTGGCTTTGTGGAGATGTGATTAGTGGAGAGGCAGACGAAGGTATGGAGGGACTGTTAAGAGGATATTAAAAATTTGAATACAAAGTAAAATATTACACTAAGGTTTATATCTAGATGTCTTCCTAAAGCCTCATGCTCTCTTAGGTGGGACTTCCGGAAAGTGTTTGGATCATGGGGGCATCTTACTCAACAGTAGCTTGGTCCACTGCTAAGTTAGGAACTGACTTGCTGTTAGGAGTTGGGATCTGGTAGGAGGAGGAGGGTCAGTGAGGGTGTGGCCTGGAAGGGTTTTCTCTTCCCTGCTCCCCCAGGCCCTCTCTCTGCTTCCTGCTGCCCTGCCATGAGCTGCTTCTCCTCTGCCATACTGTACTGTCTTGGAGCCAGTCAACTATGGACTGAAACCTCTACAAACCATGAGCTAAAATAAATCTTTCCTCTCAGTTGTGGGTGTTGGACATCGTGTCTAAGCGATGAGAAAATAACCAGGATATTTTATATCACATGTTTTATCTTCAAATGTATATAGACTCAGTCTACATTCATAATATGTTATTGCTTCCAGGTACAGCTAGTTTTGCTTTTTGACACGTAATAGTCAATGGTCATGTATCTTCTCACACAATAACAAATGCAAAAATTAGTTTTTATTCAGAGAGGCACAGAAAACTTCCAGAAGAGGTACAAATTGTTAAAGGGTGCTGTGTTTCTTTCTCTTGTGTTTTCTTTCTCTTGCCAGTTAATAGAAAAACTATACCTCTATTAAAATAAAGAGGCCACAGACTCTGATGACTATAAATATTTTCTGTACTTATCTCTTGGATATGATTTCCATTTTATAAGGACATGCATTTGGGGAAGTTTTGAAAACTAGGCACTCAATGAAGGAACCAGGACTTTTTTAATTTTTTGGTGTCAGTAAATATATTTATTATTGTGATCATAAAAAACTGTTTTTATAAATCCCGAGTTATTGTATAAGATATATAAGCTTTTAATCATTAGTGTAGTAAACTATAAATCAGACATCTAGGTCTTCTAATTATTAATGTGGGGAGCTTTCTGATGTCACTCAAGCTTCCTTTACATTGAGTTCTTTAAAAATGGGAATGAGGAGTTGGATGTGATGGTGCATAGTTGTAATCCCAGCTGCTCAGGAGCCGGAGGCATGAGGATTGCAACTTTGAGGCCAACCTGGGCAACATCGTGAGACCCAATCTCAAAATAAAAAAGGCTGCGAGTGTAACTCAGAGATAGAGCACCTGCCTCGAAGGTGCACAGTCCTGGGTTCAATCCCTGGCATGAATTAAAAACAAAAACAAACAAACAACAACAACAAAAACTACGGATGCTAGAGATGTTTATTGTTTCGGTTTTATCCCACAAATTGAAGCACAGCTTCAAGAATCAGTAATTTTGTTTTGTACTTGCCTTTGATTGTGAAGGAAAAAAGTGATGATTACCAAAGCTTGGGTCTCAGCAATATGTTTTATGATTCGATGTGTTTTAAAATTATCTTTCTAATAAAACTATGCATGAAAAAGCTGAATGAAAATTAGAGACTTACTTGAATCATCTCAAATGCTCCCTCAGGAAGTGAAAGTTTTGAAACTGACCAATGGCACTGTGGAGTTTTGTGGGTCCTCCTTCAGAAGCAGGCAGGTTGGGCAGATGAGGTTAGGTAGCTGGACAGGAGCGGAGTGCTCCGTGCATCCCTCAATTCCAGAAAAGCAGCTAGCTTGGTGGTAGCTCAGCATGCTGGGGTTGTCCCTGCTCCTACCTTTTGAAGACAGAAAATCTAAACAAATCAATACGAAGCATTTGGATAATTCTTTACATATCTGAAACCAATGACCCAACCCATTACATAGTCTAGCTAGGCATTTGAGGTAATTAATATTGTCGAGGGCTCTATTTGGCAAATAAGAAAACAGCGACCCTGAGAAATGAAGTGCCATTCCTGGAGTCTCAGGAGGAGCCGGAAGCCCAGATGAATAGACATTTCGGGGCCAGGCATTCTAGTTCAACCCTCTATCCATGAGGCAACACTACATCTTTGCTTTCACCGTTGTTTATATTTGGTTTACAGCAGTTTTCATAATGCCTCCTAAATGATTGAAATATAGTTTAAAAAACCTGAATTGTTACAACTGCATTGTTACCTTTGTCTTTATTAGTAAAACAATCTTTTTTTCTTGTTTACTCTGTTAAGTGCTAATGTAAATAACAGCTTTTACTTAGCATATTTTTGCTGACTGTTTTTACACTTTTTTGCTACCTCTAGCCTAACCATATTTGTCTCATTCTTTTGCAAATCTTCTCATTCTAAATTAACTGAAGCTAGGATGTATTCTAAAAGGAATACAGCACATCAGTGTTCTTGTTTTTCAGTTCTAATTAAAGCCTTCAAGTGCCGTGCTCTTGTGCTTTCCAGTCCTCTGCTGCTACACAAATGCTATTGCAGCTTACACAGGAGTAATTTTAATATAATTAAAATGATCTAATATTTCAATTGTTTACCGAGAAACTAAGTAATTTCTTCATACACTCATCAGTTTAACTTCTGGGTAACATCAAAGAAAATGTCATCTTTCTAATCTCTTGGCTGATACAGAGTAGTTTATTTTTATTCTTGATGTAATTCATTTAAATATTTTTTCCCCTCCAGCACTTCTTGATTGCTTGTTTAAAATTACAATTCTGGTGTTAATAAGCTGTATAGTTCTAAGAAAAGTCACTTAATCTCTAGAAGGCTTTTCTTTCCCCAAAGACAGGCCAATAAGAAAAACACTCCCAGACTCCCTTGTAGCCTGGACTTGATAATAGAAGTGAGGAAGGCTTCATTCTCCCCAACTCTCTTCGTCTCCGATAGAGTGAGGGTGCCTGGCTCTTCTATTTATTTATTTATTTATTTATTTATTTATTTATTTATTTATTACCAAGAGCATGTATTGGTATGTTGTATACATGATGGTCACATTCATTATGGTTATTCTGTACCTGTACATGATGTATCTTGGTTTTCCCCCCTCCCTTCTGCTCCTCCTTTCCCTATTTACAGCAGGTTTATTTATATTTTCCCATTTTTTTCCCAAGTTTTCACACAGACTCAATTAGTGCCAGATCAGAAGTATAGTCTATGGGCAGTGGATTCCCACAGTTAGTGATCTTAAAAAGGTGTGTGTAACCACAACATCCAGTTCTTTTACTCTGTACTTTGCCCACGAATTTTGTGGACCATATCTTGGAACCAGTGGCCCCAAGAGGCCAAAGAAAATCAAAAACAAAAGCAACAAAAATCCTCAATGTAATCTATTGTGGACACTGTCTTTAAGCAACCTTAGTTCCACAATAACCAAAAAGTGGATGTGTCAGTTCTAAATACACAAATCTCTCATTTTCAGGAATAAAATAAATACCAGCTCAAAGAACAAAGGTGAAGCAAAGTGAAAGTGCAAAGGTGTTGGCTTCTTCATTTCAGCAGAAACATCACCTATGTATCCCTCACATTTGATTTCTCAGCCCCACCCCAGTGGCTGCTGTCTGAGATGGTGCATAAGACGTCTCCCACGGGATGGGTGCTTGGTAGCCAGGGGCTTCTTTCATCACTTCTATGCCACCCTCCAGGAGCACCTCGGCTCATGGTCACTGTGAAGGGGCTAGTAAGCACTGTAGCCCTTCCCCGCTGGAACTGCGTTGGCGTCCCTCTTCTTAGGCACCTGTCATTTATTCATTAACTCACAAGAACCATTACAGACAAGAAAAACAGATGTTGTTGAACTCATCAAACTGCGCACTTTTCTTCAGTTGAATCTCACCTATCTTCAAACGGGAACAAGATGTTCTTTCTGCCATGAATGTTCTTCTGCTGCTAATTTCTAATTCCTTTGATTTCCCAGTTCACTTTTATTAAAAGGCATGAAATACCCAGTCAACTCCTGCCTATATGAAGATAAGACCTTCCTTTGAGGAAGAGCCTTTAGTGGGGGACATTGTTTCCCTAACAGCAACCCAGGCTTTCTCACAAAAATATAACAAAAACATACTTGGTAACTGGGAAATTTAGTAATTTTCCAAGAAAATTATCGGAAGAAACCATAAATGAAATCTCACTTGTGAACCACGAATTATTCCTCTCCACTCTGTTTCTCTTATTTTTCAATAAAGTCTTATGCTACAGAGCCTAATTTGATGAATACTATCAACCTTTAATTGTTTTTTCCTGTTGGCCTCCCATGGTTTTTCATGTTGTCATTCTGGTCTTCTGCTTAATTTACAGATTTCATATCCAGAGGAGATTTATTTTCTCCAAAACATGAATGGTTAGAGGAAGCACTTTATGGTACTTCTTATTGTCTAGTTGAGTAGCATCATAGGAATTCAAATCCAATATATAAAATCTAAGGAATAATTACAAATTGCTAGAAAAAAGCATATTCAAGAATTTATAATAGTGGCCAATATTTATTAAGCACCAACTATGTGCAGATTCTGGATTACATTGAAAAAATATGCCTAGAAATCATATTGTAGACCAGACATTTTCTAAAATCTTGCAGTATAACAGTGAATAAAACAGAAAAAAAAAAAACCTCCCTAATAGCATGGCCTAGTACATAAATTCTAAAATAATCCCAATTTCCTGGTATTCACCTGCTTATGTAATATCCTTCCCTTAACTATGGATTGGATTTAATATCTTATTTTTAACAGAATATGGTATAGGCATCAGTTCAGGGGAGTGGTTACAAACAAACACTGTGGGCAGGTGTGGTGGCATATGCTTGCGATCCCGGCACTTGGGAGGCTGAGGCAAAGAGGATGGCCTCAAATTCGAGGCCAGCCTGAACTACATAGCAAGACCCTGCTTAAAGAAAAAAAAAAAAAAGCGACGAACAGAAACAAAAAACAAATACCGTGGTTTTCATCTTGAACACTGCCATTCTTTTGAATAGTTTCTTGAGACAAGCCAGCTACCATGTTGTGAGTTCATTTATGGTAGCATATGTGTGCCGATCAGCTGTAGAGGGCCTCTAGCCAAACAGCAGAGGATGGAAGCCCTCCGTCCACCAGCCCATCAAACTGAATCCTGCCAGCGATAAGCAAATTTGGAAGTCAATTCTCCCCAGGTTATCGTTCAGATAAAACCAGAAGATCCCAGCTCTGGCTTAGGCCTGACTACAGCCTCTTGAGAAACTGAGCCCCAGACACCCTGCTGAGCCATGTCGGGAATCCCCAGTCACAATGCTAAAAACTAGTTGTTCTTTCCAGCCACTAAGTTTTGAGATGATCTGATATGATATGAAATATTAATTAATACAACACTGAGAAAAATTTGGCTGAGAAAAGACAGGTAGTGCTGAAAGGACAATATGAGGAACAGATGCCAATTTTACACAGCATGGGAACAGAAGAACTTACTCAGATTTTAACTCAAGCCAAAATCTGAAGGACATGAGAGAGTAAGCTTATTGCAGAGTAATTTTCAAGAAAAAGGAAGAGCAGGTTCAAGGGCCCTGAGGCAAAGATAATTCTGTGTGTTTAGAGAATTCAAGGATATCAATACGGCCAAAACAACAACAAGGAAACACCAAACCAGTCAGATAAAAAGAGATTAGTGGGAAATTCAATCACAGAGATAAAGAGAATCTCTCTCTCTTTCACTCTGTGTGTGTGTGTGTGTGTGTGTGTGTGTGTGTGTGTGCACGTGCGCTCACGTGTGTCTGGTTATTGAGGGCACGAGGGCACAGATGAGGGCAAGTGGTAGAAGATTCAGTGCCGGATGTTCATTGTAAAGATTTTGTACTTTCTACTATCAAGATGGGAAACTTTAAGGGAGTTTAGTGAAGATGATATCAAATAAGGAAATAATCAGAAGCCTAGATGAATGATATATGTAATACATACCAAATATATTTTACTTTACTTTTTAGAGCAACCCTGAGAAATCAGTTATCACTAACTCTACTTTAAATGCAAGAAAACAATTAGTGAAATGACTTGCCGGACACCATGCAGCTAATACAAGAGAGGAACACAACCTGGTGTGGCGGCTCATTCCTGTAATCACAGCACTTGGAGGGTGTGAGGCCAGAGTATCACAAGTTCGAGTGCAGCCCGGACAACTTAGAGACTTAGCAAGACCCTAGACCCTGTCTCAAAATAAAAACTTGCCAGGGGAGTGGCTCAGTATGAAAGCCCTGGGTTCAGCCCCCAGTCATGAGACCAACAGAAAGAGAAAGAGAGAGAGACAGAGACAGAGAGAGAGAGAAATAGAGAGAGAGAATATCAGAATTTGTGTTCATGTTCTTCTGTTTCCAACTGGGCTTTTTAAGACTACCCTTCATGATTATACCTCCTCCTATATATAAAATACTGAACGATATCCAAACTGGGAAGAAATAGTAACAATAGCAAGGACAAGTAAGAAATAGTGTGACACAAAGAGAGGGAAAGTATTCTCTATACAGCAGAAATAGCTAGAAAGTATTTCTGTGACCACTTTTAAGACCAGAAACTTGATATATGAGGAGCACAGTCTATGTAAGGTGACTTATCTAAAATCACTGAAATCAATAGAGACAGAAATAGAATCCAGCTCTCTGAACTGTCAGTTTCTTGTTGAACCACCAGAGAACACTCCTTTCTTATTAGTTCACCTTTATAAGGTACTTTGCTGATGAAAAGTGCTATTATTACTTTGGAGATTTTAAAAAATTAAGACAAAAACATTTCTAAAACAATTATAATTGATTATGTCATCCCTGTACTTTAAGCTGTTGAAGTTCGCCAAATTATAGTGCAACTAACAAATGAAGATAGTACTTCATTAAAGACTTTAGACATTTTTCTGAAATGAATTAAAATTAACAAAAGGATCTAAAGGGTGAAATGCAAATCTTCTGTAAAATTCTTCTCTACAAAGTGTTCAAAAGCTGAAGTGATTAATACAGCAGTAGATTAGTATGAATTTAAAACAACATAAATGAACTTTGAAATCAAATAAATGAAGAGTTTTTACATCATTTTTTTGGTAACTACTGACTTGTTACACCTTAGATTTTTAACTTATAAATTTATTCCAGTATAAAAATATAGGAAAAATCATCTATTAACTCTACTGAATCTATCATATTTCCCTGAAAAATATTATTAGTGGGATGAATGCATTTTTTCTCTTAAATTAGATAAAACCTCTGGTAACATTATAGTAACTACTGACATCGTATGTAGCTTTTGTCATATTTGGCTTCTAATTTTTGCAAACACTATAAAAATATCTTTAGCTCCACTTAGACAAATGAAGAAAGTGAGGAGCAGAAGAAAAATTATCACAGAACTAATAAATTGAAAAGACAAGATTTCTACCCATTATTTAACCTCTAAAGTTCATATATTTCCATTGAAGGGCAAGAATTCTGTTTGCTCTCTCTTTATTCTTCTGGTTTTAATTGTTATTATTATCGTTGTGTATGTGAGAGAGAGAGACATTAGACAGACAGGCAGGTATAGAGATACTTCAAAATCATTGAATCCTAAAAAACTGATTGTGCACATCTCTTCTTTCTCAGGTACAAAACACACACATGTGTGCATGCACACACACACACACACACACACACACACACACACACACACACAAAGCAAAAGATGCTGCCTGGAGCTATCAGTCTGGGTGAATCAGCTCAGCTTTTCATGAAATCTTCTTGCTTGAAAGAAACTTGTTCAATGTCCTCCAAGAAAATCAACCTCCTATGAGCAAAAAGCCTTAAGGCATTAGAGGGTTTCCTACACTGCACAATTTTTTTTTTTTTTTGTGCTAGTGATCGAACTCAGGGCCTTGTGCTTGCAAGGCAAGCATTCTAACCGCTGAGCTAAATCCCCAGCCCCACTGTACAAATTTTGTCCTCCATCCCAATTGATAGAGCTTTCGTAGCTGAATAATATCTGAAAGTGTTTACCACTTAAGGAAATTTTTATATTTTCATCGTGATGACAATATATTGTGCCGTTATGATTATTTGATCAACATAAGGGTTGGTCAGCCCAAAAGATTTACTCAGTAGTTAGCAATGCCCCTTTCTGTATGCTGCTTCCTCTTCAGGGACCACTCAGCATCTTCTGAGGGACATGCCACACTGACCCCAGGGGTCCTCTCTGCTCCATGTGACCCTCCAGGAAAGCATAACCAAACAGATGGCAAACTCTCCAAGTATTTTTCTTTAGCTTTGAACAATTTTAATTTTATTTATAGACATCACGGTAGTGACTGGTGTACAAAAGAAACTAAAATACTCTTTGCTGTTCAAATAAAAGGAATACAAATTCTGAGCAAATTGTGTGTACATATGTATGCATGTGTGTGTGTGTGTGTGTGTGTGTGTGATGTGAGGTGTGTGTGTGTATTTGCTAGGAGTCTGAGTTGTTTTGTTTTGATTTGTTTTGTTTTTCTTTATAAAAATATCCTTGAAAGAGACTAAGCTCAGTTTGCTGTTGCTGAGGAAAACTACCAGGGCAACAAAACCTTCTCACATCCTAAGACATCCAACAATTACTCATCCTCTCTTTGAAAGTATCTAATAACTTTTAAGGAAGCTGTTTAATTTTTCTAATATCATAATATCACTAACTCTCTATAATCAGTGCCAGAAATTCTTTACAATGCCCAGTATACCAGTATGTCTGGAAAATTATGTTTGTCTTTCTATCTATAATCTATTTTCATTTGTAGCTATAAAGACAATTCTTTACGAATAGTTTTTTAAATTATTAAGGTCTAAGAAGAGATTAGTTTGAGATCTTTTTAAAACCAGTTGAAGAGCACTTAGATTCCTTTATACATACACAAAAAGAGAAAAGGTACTATCTTACAGATTTAACATACTTTTAAAAATTCTTTGTGCACTCTCTTCCTTCTTTTCTCCCCATAAATAACAAACAGTTCCCCTCAAATTTTCCACTTCCCATCATCTATAATTTAATTATCTTCTGAATGCCTGTGTGTTAGATTCATGTCTCATCAGAATATAAGAAACTTTATTTTTTAATCAGAAAACTTGCTAGTTTAGATCCTTCCCCATTTACACCCATGGAGCTGATGTTAAATCAATGTCAAAAGAGACAAGGTGGCACTAGGAAATTTTTATATCCCTTATGGGGACAAACCTTCATTTATTCACTCATAAACATTTATTTAGCACTTACCATGTGCCAGATATTTCTATCATGCTATCACAAGGTTATTTAAAACTTCCTTGCCACCCTCTTATCCTTACATTGTTGAGAGCAACGTGGAATTAGGAGATTAGGCAATTTGGGCTCATAAATTCTTCAGAATCTCCTATAATTTAGAACTACACTGAACCAATTTTAGACTCACATAGTATATTGTAAGCTGTGGCCAAAATACCTCTTAATTTCTGACAATTAACAGTTTCTTCCTTCTGTTATATTTTCTCAGAAACAAAGGGCAATGACTACTGAAATGTTAAATTCTAGAAAATTTACTCTTTTGGATGTTTGTGTACTTTCCTCCCAAATTTCTTCTAAATCCATGTGTGGTGGATTTATTGTTGTAGTCAGGACGAGCAGGAACGCCCAGCTGGACTGAGTTGGTGTGGTTCTGGGCGTAGAAGACCCACCTGAAGGTTATCGCCAACACAGTATAAAGGAGAACGGGAGCAGGAGACAGGAGTCAGCTGTGTCCCGGGAGAAGCTCTGCTGAGGCTGGTTCTCCTGAAGAGAGCTCAGCTGTTCTCCTCGCAGAAAGAGCTCGGGGCCTTGCTGGGGTCGAGGATGGCTGCTGTTTGCTTCGGGGGAGCTCTGGTCTTCATCTCTGCTGCGAGCATTGTATCCTAGTTCCAGTAAAAATTTCTTCAGTCTTTTAGTGCAGACACGGACGTACATGGGACAGTGCTGTGGGCTCCCAGCACTTGATTGAATCTTCCGGGTCTCCAGGGAATAGTCAGAAGAAGTACTGCACTCTTTCTGCTTTTGGCTTGTGTGTGAATGTTATAATTTGTAAGCGACCTATATTAAATTGGTTCTCTTGCAAACCATTGACTCTGGAAAAGTACCTAATACATCATAGTATTGGTCCATAGATTGATTCACACTTAGCTGCGGGCAATGATCAATCTCCTTTTTTGTCTATGTCTTCCGAAGCCCCATTTCCTGAGAAGAGCAATCTAGGAAGCCACTAAGTCCCACTGCTACTAGGAGAAAACGGATCTGTAGGTCTATTCTGTCTTGAATGAGCAAGGCCGGACCTGACTGTGAGCACGTTGATCACACAGCAGTTGTAGAAGGCAGCATCACGAGTCCTGGAAGGCACCTGCTTGCCGCTGCAGCATGCAGAGGAGGACATTAATTCTGACTCTGAGAAGACTTTGTAAGAAGTACTCCTTTTGCTTGGAATCTGGCCATCCCGTTGACATCCTGTTAACCTGCAGTATTCAACACACATTGGCTGCTCTCGAAGCTCCTCTTGGCCTTCTTCAGACTCAGGTAGTGTCTCTGTGCTTCTATTTTATTCCCTGTTCATATGTTATCTATATGTTTGGCATTTCCAACTGACCGTGAATATGCTGCTGAAAGGACCACTTGCTACTCGACATTATTTGGTAGATATTTATGAAAGCAAGCGTGGGGCATTTTTGAAAGAGGCACAGAAGAGGAAAGAGGAATAAATGAAAGAAGGGAGGAAGGGATAAAAGATTGGAGGTTGAACATTTTGAGTTATCTGCAGTTCTTTGGTATGTATTTTTATGAATTTTGTCCCTGTGGGCAGAGCACCTCATTCGTCTTTGAGAAATATATATTACCAAAGTCTACCTATTCTTACATATCCTAATTCAGTGCTAAAAAATTATTAGAAACAAAAATTTAAATATGACTTCTTTCTGTGCCCTTTTAATTTTTGAAATAGAGTATTAATCATGTACCTACTCTTCTTCAAGCTAGAATACGCTATATCATCTCTCCTTAATGTGTGACAATAGTACAGTATGTGGCATTGGGTAAAGGCGCAAATGAAAGGAAGGCTTACCGGTTATCCCATTTATCTGATTAGTCTGAGATGTTGATCTCTGTAATCCACTCTCCACGGTTTCATTTTATTTAGTATTTAATTTATATAGCTCAGTCATCTTTGTTAAGCAGATGGCCATCCTTCATTTTATTTTATTTATTTATTTATTTTTATGTTTTTTGTTTTTTTGTGGTGCTGGGGATCGAACTCAGGGCCTCGTGCTTGCAAGGCAAGCACTCTAATCACTGAGCTAAATCCCCAGCCCCTTACTCATTTTTTTTATGTCATTTTAAAGCAAGCCAAGTTTCCAAAGGACTGGGTTTCATTTTTACCAGGATAAATTGTGATAGTTTTTAATGTTTACCCAGTGACAAAAATCACTGAAAGTGTTATAAAAGCCCTGATGAACAATTTAGGTTTTCCAGTACATGTGGGAATATTAATTCTACTTTTAAGTCATAACTTTTATGGGTGGGTTTAATGATATTAAAATACCTCACATGCCAGTGGACATCTTGTGTGTTCTTGACCGCATCGTCTGACTTTAACACAGCACAAATAGTTACAAGAGCCTTCTGTTACTCTTACACAGTTTGGTATACCAGTCGATTTGTACGGAGGGTGATTACTTCAACCATTGAAGACAGTGAGCAGGAAGCGTAGATTCAGAATCCAACCCAAGACTAACCTTCCAAATAACTTAATGGTTTGGGGGTGCAATTTGAGTTTTGGTCTTAAAAACTTCTCACTTACACTTGAATCAGGGATGGGGGGCAAGACACCTCTCATCCCTGGACCTTGGTTTCTGAACCTGTGTTGTGAGGGTGCTGTGCTACAGTGGTCTAAGATTCCTACTGGATCTACAGTCACTTGTTATATAGTCTATGTAATATTGAAAAATACAATTTGATCACACCTGTCAGATCACACCTATGTCAGATCACACCATACAGTTATTCCACTAATTAAGGAAATACAGTGGTATCTCGGTTCACAAAATTAATCTTTTTCACAAAATGGTGGAAAGGCATAGATAACGAATAAGAATTTCACTATATGCACATTAAACATGTCTCCAAGACTTTCCATAATTATCTGAGCTGATACTCTCAGAAACACATACTCTTCTACAAGTTTTTACAAAGAAGGAAAAAACCGAGTTATTGACAGGCAACCCTCTCAAGCTTGATCCTCGAGGAGCCTTGATTTGAATTCGGGTCTCAGTCTCAGACTGAGTCTGAGCTCAGGATGTGGTCTGAGACAGTTTTTTCCTGGAGTCCACGGTCTCTCAGTCCACAACCAAGCTGTCTCCGTTGTGAAGGTGGTTAGAGTGATCTTTCCCGTGAAAGAGACTCTTCTCCTATCCTCTTTAGCTTCGCGGCCTCAAAAGCCCTTCACAGTTCAGCAGCACCCCCCACCCCCACCCTCCGCCACACTGCAGAAGCGACAGAGCTTCGAATCAGCAGATGTAGAACCTGACTCTGGTGGTCTGATTATCATGCAGAAAGCATCAAAGAAAAGACATGTTAGTTCCTGTGGATAGTTTTTTCAAGTCTGCATTCTCTCTTATAGAGTTTTTCATTTAAAAGTCTAAAATTCTGGATAATTTTCGCATTCAGACACCAATGCCTTCATTCTTTGATTGCCTTAGAAACATGATACAGCTAATATTTTTACCTTCTTTGAAATAATTCTCTGCTTCCTAAATATTTTCTTTCCTGGATTTCAAACTGGAGTTAAGTTACAAAATTTGTACAATTGCAGAAAGAGGATTAAAGCTCAAAATTAAATAAAGAAGAACATCATAAAATTTCTCATTTTCACAATGTTTTATGTTTCTTGTTAAACAAATTGAGGACTGTATATTGATGATCTAAATATACATATAATTATTGCTTTAATTATATGTGTGATTGCTACTTAACTTTATAATACATTGTTACCATGGAACTGAGAAATTTTAATTTTAAAAGAATCTTTTTCATATTAATTTCCTTTCATTTTATGGATTTTTTTTTTAGCAACATGTGTAAGAGGAAAATGGCACCTCTGTGGTGGCATTATATATTTGTGTACATAATGATCACTGAGATTCTATTTAGCATTTTCATGTTCATGAATTGAATTTTTAGCTGTTTAAAGAATTGTTGTGTTTTCCAAAATATATTAATATTAAACCTGTCCTTTCTAATGGTAAACATTGAGAAACAATTCTTCAGGGTCATATTGTTTTCTATACCATAATTAAAAGGCCTATTGTTTCAAAATATGTTCCAGGTTAGGTGACTTATGCATAACAGATAATTAATTATATTTTCCAACAAGACAGTGTTACTTATGAAGGATGATTTGCTGTTGGACACATTTCTTGATCTCTCTTTTACAAAAAGCTGATTTGGAATTAAGTACCTCCCCCCAGTCCCCACCATCTGCTTTTCCCACTTCATAGAAAAAATATATGTCATAGAAAGCGTTCTATTATTGGACTTAATGTATATGAATTATTATGCTAAATCATTGTTTTCACCAATAGCTTAGTATTTTCTTATAAACGATGAAGACTAAATTATTGGCCACACTTCCGAGGTCAAGGGTGAGCAGTGGTCCATCCAGCTAGTGAGGTCTGGCAGAGATGTGACACTGATGACCAAGCATAGAGCTCACTGTGGTCCTCGCATTGGTCATTGGTCTCTACTCCAGGACTCCAAATCCTTTAGGTGACTTCCTTTATTTTGTTCCACATACAAAATGCTGCAAATATAGGACTGCCGTTGGAAGCTGCTACTCATGAGAAGGAGACTTCCATTTTGGGCTATAATAGAGAAATTGAAGCATTAAACGCTGTTTTTGCCATCCTTAGTTTAAAAATTTCACATTTTTCTCCTCCGTTCCTGACTGCTGGCATCTTACTCTCTCTAGGAACCACAGTGCTGTCCTTCCTGCTTCTTTCTGCCTTTGGCTGCTTTCCCAATAGGAGAAGATAGAATTAGCACTACTGCGGGAGGAACCCGGAGGGGACTCAGCAGGGTGCTTCCTTAGTCCCTTCACCACTGGCAGGGAGTATTTACAAAGGCACCCCTGGAAACAGCTAACATTGTATTTTGTGATGAGTCTAGCAGTGCCTCTGTATTCATGTATAGCCAGCCCAAGGCAAATAATACACAAATATTAATTATTTGGAGATAATAATATGTGTACAGCACTTGATCTGTGTGTACAGCTCCCATTGATATTCCATTAGGAAAACAAAAACACATCCACAGTCAGTGTTTGCCCAACTTATTTTTAAAGAAGTGTGGGTGTCTTCAAAGGGAAAGGTATAAAGAATCCCTGCTTAATAAAGGAGAAGCATGCTTGTGTATAATTTTAATCATCGAAGTTAGACTATAGGCCTTGAAATTCTTGAGCCATACAAATGAGAAAGCATACTAAACTCCTAATTTTCTGTGTAAGCAAAAATATCAAAGGAACATAAGTGAATTTTATCAGGTTTTTTTCACACCTGCCGGATCTGCAGACTAATCAAGAGGTAGGGAAGTAAGTTCCAAGCGGTTATTCATATTATTAGAAGCCAAATCAAATAAGGAAGGTTAGTGTACTTCATCCAAAGGTATGGTATAGGTCATTTTTCATCTTCTCTAACCTTACTTTGTGGGGATGGTCAATGGGATTTCTAAAAGAGTGATGTCATATCGTTTGCTTCTGCTAGAAGAGGTAGATTCTTCTCCAGACCTTTCCATTTTGCAATAGTTTCATTTTACATTTTGGCCTCAGTACAATTCCATGCTGGTGCATCTTCTCTCCAGAGAGAACAGTGTGGCCCTGGTGGTAGCAACAAACAGTTTAAGAGCCAGGAATCTCTGGGTTTTAATTTCAACAGCAAGTTCCTCAGTGACTCAGGCAAGATAATTTCTTATCCCTTAGGTTTGAAATCTGTAAAGGAAAGATGACAAAGCAGTGATAATGTGACCAGTAATTAATATTGGTAAAGTGTTACTGAACTTCTAAATATTACCGTCATTACTTCAACAGAGTTGGTTCATTTGATCAGCCTCCCATCAATACAAACAGGTTGGTTAATTTAACTGTAAATGCATATGGTGTGTATTTTCTGAAATCAGGTAAATGCCAAGAGTCTTCTAGACTTATACATAGATCGTAACTCAGGAATTTGGGGGGAGCTGACTGTTTTTACCTTGGAGTATATATTTCTGTAGAAACACTAGCAGTAGTCTTCTAGGTAAGCCTAGAATATCTTGTCTTATGATAAGTATTTGCAATTAAAATTTTGAAAAATGTTACTGGTTTTATGGTGAAGAAGAGATGGCAATTTATATTAACTTTTGATGTTTAGTAGAAGAATAAGAAAATAACAAAATAAAAAGATTTCAGGAGGATATCTGATTATACTGCTTTAGAAATCATTAATGTGACATTTATTCATTTATTATTTAGGAAGTAATATTTGAATATATTTCTGTCAGTTGCAGAAACCATGCAGTGAATAAAATACTGTTATCAAATTAGGGGAAAGATGGCAAGCTAGAAATATATATTTGACTCTGCTGGCTGTAAAGAACTACGGAAAATAATAAAGCTGGATAAATTGTGGGTGACTAAGAGGGGATTCTATTTTCCATGGGGTGTTCATAGAAGACCTGCAATTACATGACATTTAATCATAACTGAATGAGACTGGAAAGCAATATGTGAACATCTAGAGGTAGAAAACTCCAAGCAGAGGGTAGATCAATTGCTAAAGCTTTGAAGAAAAAGTGTGTTTCGATTATTGAAGGAAAAGCAAAAAAGCAGATGTGACCAGACACAGTATATGAAGAGTTTACGTCAGTAGATATTGCCGGAGAGGTTAGAGAGGGTCTAATCCTACATGGTCTTCAGATTATGGTAAACTCTTCATATTTTGTACTGTGTAAAATGGGATGCAAATAGGAGATATGGAGTCCAGGATTGATATGGTCAGGGGTTTTTTTGTTTTGTTTTGTTTTTTTCCATTCTAGAAGTTCTAAAAATTGACTGTAATGGACTATGGTAGGCAGAGTAAGGGCCTCCAGTACTGTAGTCTCTGGAATTTGTGAATGTTATTTTATATGGCAAGAGGAACCTTGCTTATGTGATTATACTGAGAATTCTGAGACACCAAGATGTCCTGAACTATTAGGGTGGGTCTCATGTCATGACAACAGTTCTTATATCTATATTAGGGTATTAGAATGACGTGACCATGAAAGGTAGATAATGTGACCATGGAAACAAGGAGTTGGAGTGACACAAGGTAGAGGTCAGGAGCCAAGCAATGGAGGTGGTCTCTAGATGCCAGAAAAGACAAGGAAACTGGCTCTCCCTTCAGAGCTTCTAGAAGGAGCCAGCCATGCTGACACCTAACTTTAGCCGGAGGCCAATTTTGGACTTCGGACTTCTAGAAATGTAGGTGAATACTTTTATGCTACTTCATACCCCTAAATGTGTGTTATAGGGAACAGGAGTACAACTAAGGGTCAAGAGCCTCAAGTTATGGTGGGATGGCTTGCTCTAGACTGCTAATAATGGAGGTGCTAAGTTGTAGGATTCAGAATTTATTTTGCAAGTTATATTGGCAAGATTTGCTGAGAAACTGGATATAAAGTGGGAAAGAAAGAGAGAAAACAGGGATGACTCTAAAAAAACTGGGTCAGGGCACCTGGTAGAATTTCTATTTATTGATATGATGGGGGAAGTCAAGAACAAACATTTTTTGAGCGTGCATTCAATTCCAGGCATTGCTCTAGGAATGCAAAGGTAGATATCCACGCTTTCACAAAATTTGCAGCCCCGCACAGTACTTCTTGAGCATGTACTTTGAACACCTGCACCAGAATCATCGGCCTGATTATTAATTATGCAAAATTTTAGACCTTACCCAGAGAGGATGAATTAGAATCACTTGGGCCACCACCCAAGAATATACTTTATAATAAGCTCCTCAGCGAGAAAAGAGCTTGTTCACTGAGGTTTGTGGAATACTGATCTAGTGGTTCTTTATTATTCTAATTTTATTTCAGAACATGTAGTTTTCCTTTATTAGATGCAGACATATTATTAGCTCTGTAAGAAGTTGCTGTTTAGCTCACAAATGTAACAAAGTTGTGTGTGCGTGTGTTTCTTTTCTTTTCTTTCTTTTTTATGTAGAAAATGAGGGCTGAGGGTTGGAGGAATTTCAAAAGAAGGAAGAGACCTCAAAAAGAGTGTAACTATCTGCATAAATGATATAACTCAGGGTACAATTATCAGAGCTATAAGCAAGACAATATATGCACAATCTTCCTACAGGAAAAGTGGTAAGGAAACTGCAGAAAATTTCAGTCCAATAGGTCTGTTTTCATGTGGCTGGAAGGAAGAAATACAGTGTGTGTTTAGAGGGTATGTGTAATCAAAATATTTATAAATATGAGTTTTTTCCCTTAAGCAGATCCCAATGTACTTTTAGTCAATTGCTAAACTACATACTGAATTTTTTTTAAAATTTTTTAAAAGTCCTTAGGAAGGGGGAGGGGAAACCAAGATATACCATGAATAGGTACAAATTATCTATGATGAATGTCATCATTATGTATATCTACAATGTACCAATACAAGTTCTTGGTAAAAATTAAAAACCGAAAAGTCCTTACACCCATGCCTGCTATGGTTTGGGTAAGCATCCCCAGCATGGAGCTGCTGTGGGGCCTTTGGCAGGTGCGGCCTCATGGGATATCCTTGGGTCATCTGGGGGGCATGCTCTGCAAGGAGATAATGGGACCCTTTCCTCTGTCTCTATTTTGTTCTCTGAACCTGAGCTGAGCAGTTTACTTTGCCACATGCTCCTTGCCATTGCCATTTGAAATAACCACCAGAGGCACAAAACAAATTTTTCTGCAGTTAAAAAAAAAAAACAAAAAACAACAACCTAGGGCTTAAAACGCCCATTAAAGATACACAATGCGTAGTCATTACATTTTAGTGAAAAGTGATGACAATGATGCATTGAGATAAGAGATGGATTTACCAACATGCCGTGTTGTTATGTTTCCAAATATGGCCTCTCAATGACGTGGTGGTTATTCTGTCCAACATGTACCATTGCGTGATATACAGACTATTGCTCCAGCATAGGAATTTAAGCACCTCTGTGGTGTTTCTGGAATACACTTGATCTTAGCCAAGAGGTCGAGAAGCGATGGTATCTCTGGAATAAAACACTCTGTGTAACCTATATGTTTACAGTGCTGATATTGGAAATTAATTCACCCTCAACACAGGATGAATTTTTTCAATTGTAGTTTTAAATTTATAATTGCATATCTTTGCTAAAATCTGTATAACTACAACATATATCACAAAAAGACATGAAACTGTTACTACCTAGAAAAGATTATTTTAGGGTACAAGTTTGCTTGCTGTGAAAAGTGATCACAAAAGGGTATAGCTCCAATAAGACAACAGTGTTTCTCTCTCTTGGTAACTGGTCGGGAATAATGTATCAGCTCAGTGATGTCAAGGATTCTAGCTCTTATCTTCTTGCCCTGCCTGTACTAGAGTTTGTCCTAAAACCGGTATGTCTCTCTGAATTGTATGTAATCCAGTGTGATGGGGAAAAACGAGAAAAGAGAGGACATATTTCTTCCCTTTAGAAGCATAACCCCGTAGCGCACAAAGCACTTCTTTCACATTTCATAGACAAAAACCTATGCATAGGTAAGCTTATACTCCACTGAAGTTTCTATTTCTGTAGGGAAAAAACCCCCACAAAACCAGCCATTCAAAGAATAACTTAGTCTCAGTCACAGAAGAAGTGATGGATATTTCTCCATTATTTACCACGAGGTTTCCTGCCTCCAGGTTTTCATTCTTTCTCCTAATATCCTTTATCCACCATTTGTCAAAACTTGACTCAAGGGCTGGGGATTTAGCTCAGTGATTAGAGTGCTTGCCTTGCAAGCACGAGGGCCTGAGTTCGATCCCTGGCACCACAAAAAGAAAAAAAAAAAAAAAAAAACCAAAAAAAAACTTGACTCAATCTTGGAGTCCCAACTTCAGTTTCCTCTTTTTCCTGAAGCCTTTTATGGTGGACATAGTAAAATTTACCAAATATTAAACTTCTCAGCTGTCTAACAGTGGAAGACTTTGGAAAGGTCAGAGTAGAAGAAGGCTTTGATTAGTTCCCCCTAGGAGCTGAGCTAATGTGGGCTCTTCCTTCTCTGGCACGGTGGTTGTGGAGACTAGAGTTCTAGATGCGACAGCTACAAGAGGGTAGAGACTTCTCCTTTCTGGACTCTGGAGCGATGATCCAATTTAAGTGGGATGACTATTGTGTGTTAGAGTAAACTTCTTTTCAGATTAAGACACTAAGATTTTAAGGTTGTTCTCATAACAGAGGCAAGTCACTTTTTTGACCTTACTCAGATTTGCTTCCTTCTGTTTATTCATAGTAGATGCATGTGTACACGTCTGCATATCACACTTTTACTTTTTTGTGTATGTGTTTCTGGTTCCATAGAAAATTTGATAAGTTTCCTAATGGTGATTAGAATATGATAGATCTCAAAGAGTGAGTACTTAGATAATTTATAGAACTGAAATAAGTTGCAAGAAGCAAGGATATGTCAGAGAAGATGAAACATTGAATGTAGAATAATTTTATGGCATAATAATTCAAATGGAAGATATCTGAGTAGGAGATAATGTCCACTTTTTATGGTCTCTCCATGTTTTCTGAAAACTTGCAAAGTTATCTTGTCTGTCATTTCTTACTGGATAAAATGTCTACATTTTAATGTAGTATTTGCTTATTTTACAAATTTCAAAATTGCTTTTGTGTTGTATGGTTATAGGAACGTGTATTGGCCTATTTAGTTCTGGTTTACCAGCAACCATACTGTAAAGTTCACTCGTGGTCTTTCTAAAAAGAAAACCAAATCACATGACATAAAATGACGTAAATACGGGGCATCTTCTGTGTATTAATCTCACTGATCACCCTCCATGGCCTAGTGCTGTAGGCTATGTGCCCATATTATCATGGAAGAACTCAATATTTTGTGCAGTCATTTATTTCTTGCAATAATACATACATTTACTATTATATAAAATTTAACACACGAAGCCTGACTTTATTTCCCTGAATACTGAATATATTCCAGCCATTGATTTGCTTTTTCCTTTATTAATAACAATTAAATCTCTCTATTTTGATTTATCATTTGTACATGAAATCTGAACTACTTTTTACAAGATCAACATATACAGTCAAAAGTGCAAGACCAATGTATGAAAGGACTGTGTTTAAATTGTTTATCACATTAAAGCACTTACTCAAAGGTCAACCAAAGAATCAAATGATAACCTGAGAAGTTAAAATGATCTTTCTTGCAGACATTTAAAAAAAGCAAAGAACTTTGGGTTAGATCACAACTTGCTTGACTTTACCACTCCCTGTACATAAGTGGATTTTTAAACTTGTGTTTACTTAGATAATGTAGTAGGCAAATCATAGTTTACACTGACAGTTTTATCAGCAACAACAGAGTTGTTTAAAGCTGAAGTTAAATGAAATAATTTGGGACTGCTCTTCAAGTCAGAGTAGGAGAAAAACATTTTGAAGCAACTGAGATCTAATTATTTAAACATAACCTTGCTTCAAATGGAGATAAATCAGTCATATCACCTGGTTTCTTTTCATATTCATTTTAAGTGACACAAGAACTGGCCTTCATCATTATTCATGTCTATCCTTTTTACTCTATAAATGTATTATAGGATGTTGAGAAATTATTGTTTGTAGCATTTCCAGAGAGGGAGAAAGGAAAATATCCCACTTAGTATAAGATTTACGCATTCTAAGGCAACAAGAATTACTTGTGCATATTTTAGAGAAGAATTTGGCTCCTTGCCACAAAAGTTCCTTGCCACAAAAGTTCAAGTGACCACCTACGATTTCTCACCGAGAACTACTGTATGCAAACATATGAGCTGTGGATTGATTCTCAATTACCAGACCACCAACTTTGCAAATGCCATTAGTTGCAATACAATCTTGGACAGTGTGCAAAACCATCATGATTTCTTTCTGATCTGTCTGGTGTATTTCAGACCATCAACAGAAGGCTCAAAAGTAGTACATATTATTTCACACTTACATGTCAAATTGAAGGAAAAAGTGGGCATGCTACAGTGCTTTCAGAGTTACAATTGGAGTGAGCAGCCCAACTGCATATTAAATTCATGGATGAACAATGCAAACTTGAAAGCCATAATTTCAAGTTTTATGTCTGCAGGTATTAGCCTATGACACCAAATGATTAATTTTGTACAATACAAAATTGAACACGTGAGAGATTTTCATAGGGATGGGGAAGCTTTGAGTAGTTTTAGAATGTGCAAAGCATTAGACTCCTTCATAATACAGTAGTCGGTTTTATGAAGTATACACTGAAAAGTAGTTTTCAAACAGAACCCCCATTATGGCTTGCATCTAGGTGTCCCCCCAAAGCTTCCTGCACTCGTAGGTGGGGATTTTCGGAGGTGGCTGGATCTAGTGAGTGTGACACTGGGATTAAAGGTATATGGAATTAATTTAGTCCACTGATTGGAACTACAATAGTTCTGGTTGTGGCAGAGTGGATTTACTGAAAACAGAAGCCCCACCCTGGGTGTGAGAAGCACCACCCAAAAAGTTTGTAGTTTGGATGGGATGAAAGGGAAAGGCAGGTTGGCTGCTTGCTGACTCCTGACACTCTGCCTGGGATATGTCCCTCTGCCATGCTGCCCTGCCTTGGAGCCAGGCCACCTTGGACTGAAACCTCTACAAACTGTGAGCTGAAATAAATCTTTCCTCCTTTAATTTTGAGTGTCAACTATTTTGTCTCAGCAATGAGAAAAGTAACTAAGAAAAAGCCTGTCTAATCTCTGTGGTTATTTACACATACCTATCCCTTACATAAGTGGACATGTGCAAAAAAGTGCTGAAACATGGAAAAATTGTGAGGTAGCAGATGGATACTTGTTAGCTTTGGTTGTCAGTCCACACAGGCAACTAATATTCCAATGTGAAAATTACCTTTAACATAAAGACTTTTCTAGGAAAAGGAAGAGTTAGTGGACTTCACAAGTAGCACTCCAAACAGACACTTTTCTTTGCGTCTCAAACTTGAGAATTTTATAAATCAGTCTCCTTACATGACACTAATGTAGAGAGAAATTTCATCAGTGAAATGAAGTGTTCTTGTGTTTATACAACACGGCACGGAAGGCATAGCTGCACTAACAAATAAAAAAGTTACTAAAGAAAAATAGTAGATAAAATCTTTAAAGCACAGATGATGAATCAGAAGATTTTGTATTGGTAAGATTGCAATATTCCTCACACTGTTCTGCAGATTCAGCACAATCTCTATCAGAACCATAAGTGACTTCTTTAGAGAAATTCATAGAAATAATTATAGAAATGATTCTAAAATTCCTGTGAAATTTCAGGAGATGTAGAGGAGCCAAAACAATCCAGAAAAGAAGAACAAAGTATGAGGACTTATAATTCCTGATTCAAAATTTACAGCAAGCAACGCTAATCAAGACTATGTAACACTGGCACAAGAACAGATGTATAAACCAGTGGAATAGAATTGAGAGTCCAGGAAAACACACACACACACGCATACACACATACACACACACACACACACACA
>PVJO010024439.1:0-24376 GCA_004026905.1 Hystrix cristata | reverse complement strand
ACAGATATAAGGACTAGACGGTCTATATCTAAATCTGATAAAAAGCATCTATGGGAAACCAACAGCCAATGTCACACTAAATGGTCAGAAACTGGAAGCTTTCACATGAAAATCTGGAACAAGAAAAGGTTGTCTTCTATCACCACTATTATTCAATATAGTTCTAGAAACATTAGCCAGAGCAATCAGGCAAGAGAAAGAAATGAAAGGAATAAAGGTAGGAAAGGAAGAAGTTACACTATCATTATTTGTGGATGACATGGTACTCTACATAGAAGACCCCAAAAATTCCACCAAAAAACTTCTAGATTTAATAACTAAATTCAGTTGCATAGCTGGGTACAAAGTCAACACCCAAAAGTCAGTAACATTCCTATATACCAATAACAAACTCACTGAGAAAGAAATAAGAGAAGATAGACTTTTCACAGTCGCATCAAAAAAAAAAAATGAAATACTTAGGAATCTATCTAACAAAGTAAGTAAAAGATCTTTTCATTGAAAACTACAGTTTCAGTTTACAGGACTCTAAAAAAGGAAATTGAAAGGGATATCAGACAATGGAAAGATATCCTGTGTTCTTGGGTAGGAAGAATCAACATAGTGAAAATGGCCATACTTCCTAAATTACTATACAGATTTATATATAATAACATACTTCACAGAATTAGAGAAAACAATCATGAAATTCATCTGGAGCCAGAAGAGACCAAGAAGAGCAAAAACAATCCTGGGCAACAGGAATAAGGCAGGGGGCATCACAATCCCCGACTTGAAATTATACTATAAAGCTACAGTGATAAAAACAGCATGGTTCTGGCATGAAGACAGACCCGAGGACCAATGGAACAGGCTAGAAGATACAGAAACAACTCCAAACACATTCAAATACCTCATCTTTGACAAAGGAGCCAAACACCCTCACTGGAAGAAAGATAGCCTCTTTAATGCATGGTGCTAGAAAAACGGGCTTGCCACATGCCGGAAACTAAAACTAGATACATGTCTCTCACCATGTACTAAGCTAAAATCAAAGTGGATCAAAGATCTAAACATTAAAACAGAAATACTAAATCTACTGGAAGATAGACTAGGAAGAACTCTTGAACACATCAGTGTAGGAAAAAAATTTACGAACAGAACCCAGTCTGCACGGGAAACAATACAAAGAATCAATGCTTGGGACCACATGTTATTAAAAGACTCTTGCACAGCAAAAGAAATCACCAATAGAGCAGGGCGAAAACCCACAGACCGGGAAAAGGTTTTTGCCAGCTGTCCCTCAGACAGAGGTCTAACATGTAGAATATATAAAGAACTCAAACTCCCCTAGTTTAAGGTCAAACCCCCCAAATTTAAAGATCCAATCCAAAAATGGGCATCTGAAATGAATAAACATTTCTCAGATGAAGAAATAAAAATAGCAAATAAATATATGAAAAAGTGCTCAACATCACTGGTCATTCGAGAGATGCAAATCAAAACACTAAGATACTATCTCACTCCAGAAAGAACAGCTATTATCAAGAAATCAACAAAAAAAAACAAGTGCTGGTGGGGATGCGGGAAAAAAGGTACCCTCCTCTACTGTTGGTGGGAATGTAGATTGGTCCAGCCACTGTGGAAATCAGTATGGAAATTCCTCAAAAAACTACAACTAGAGGTCCCATTTGACCCAGCTATTCCTTTGCTTGCTATCTTCCCAGAAGAATTAAAAATCATCATATCACAGCAATATATGCACAACCATGTTAATAGCAACACAATTTGTAATAGCTAAGTCTTGGAAACAACCTAAATGCCCAACAACTAATGAACGGCTAAAGAAGATGTGGTGTTTCTACACAATGGAGTACTACTCTGCCATAAAAAAGGATAAACTAGAGACATTTGTAGGTAAATGGATGCACCTTGAGAACATACTCTTAAGTAAAATAAATCAGACACTCACCAGTGCACATTGAGTTGTTTCTCTGATATGAGAAACCATAATTGTAAATAAGGACAAAGAGGTATAATAGATATTATGTGAAAAAAAGTATTAAAAAGAGAGGAGAACTAGATAGGGAGAAGGGAGAAAAGAAGGAAGGGAAAAAGAAAAGAGAAAGGGAAAAATGTAAACCTGCTGCAAATAGGGAAGGGTAGGGGAATGGAAGGGAGGGGTGGGGAAGAGGGGGGAAAAACCAAGATATATCATGTACAGGTACAAAATAACCATGTTGAATATGATCATTATGTATACAATGTACCAATACATGTTCTTGGTAAAAATAATAAGAATAATAATAATAATAAAAGGAGGGCAACCTCCTACATCATCAGTGTAAAAATGTTAATTTCGGTGGGCAGTACACGGTGTGTCCCCTGGGGAGTATGTTCTTTCCCAGATGCATGTTCTTGGCAAGAACCCCATGTTCTTACAGAGAAATTGGGGCATATTGGAGTGCAGCAGCTATCATATAAAACTTACTAAGATACACAGCTTCTGGTGGGGTAGGAAGAGGGATGAAAATCATCTAGAATCCTTTCCTACTAGTTCGTGGATCAGGCAGACCTCCTTGATCTCACAGTGCCATCCTTCTCAGTGCCCCCTGCCTTGTACCAGTGATTGGAATGCAACTCCTCTTTCTTCTTTCCTGTCATTCCTGGTGTCTAGAATGGATAATTCCCCAGTCTTCCATGATAATTTATGCTGGGAAATGCTATTGTGGGTGACCATTCAGGTACCTTTCAGTCCTGACATTCTGTGATTCTTGGAGGTGCCATGCTGAGAAGTACTGGCTTCTAATGCCTTCATAGGTGAACCCACACAAAGGACATTTCTTTGTCAGCAGAGCAGAAACCAGTCCATGTATGTGACTGGGTTCATGCAGAACTCTCACTTACTAAAAAGATCTCTGGTGTGTTTCCTGTTATTCAAGTACAATGTCAAAGATCCTGCAGACTTTCATAGAATAGTTGGCTGAGAAAATAAAGAATAAAGAAAGTAAAAGAGAACATGGTAGCAATGTTTAGCTACCATCAAAACAATGTGGAAGTTGAATGTTTGAGCTGAGTTTAAGAGGAATATGGGATTCATATTGGAATAAAATGACATGACATGTTAGGTAACAGAAGTGCCATTGTTACTATTAAACATCGACTTTTTAAAGTTTCATAAATACATTGACAAGACAATGACCCTGAGGACTCTGTACCCAATCTCACCAGATGCTACATGGTTTTTATTAACTAGTGATGGATGCTTTCACTACTGCAATAGCTATACATTAAGTAATTTTATGGTTTTTTTTTAAATGTAGATCACAACTATAGTAGAAATCAGTTTAAATCCCATGCTTTTACCATAGAAGAAATATAAAATACTAAAATACTAACTCTAATTCCACTAACCTCCCATATTTTTTGTGTTTGTATACAGTATCTGTATAGAGTATACAGTATCTTATCATCCTAGTTGCTTGTGTAAAAACATTTTAGCTTTTCTTCCCAAGTCCTAATGTAAATGTAGTTGTTGGCTGTGATAAACATGCTCTGATTGGGGTATTATAGTTCTTTATCATTTAAATATTCTCTCAGTCCACCTGATAATGATTGTAAATTATTGTGGCAAAATATAATATAGATATACCTATGGAAAAGTAATTCAGAAGATTATTGAATACAGAAGATCCGAAAAACATGTGGAGCAAGAAAATGTTCAGATCCTATTGTTTACAGCTGTTACCATTTGCTCACTAAGTCACGGAGAACTGGGTAGGAAATTCCTTTTCAAAGGAATGCGTTCTGAAGATCACATATTCTCTGGGCTTGCAGACAATGTTAAAAAGTTCAACCTGATTATTTTGGTACCTAATAAATTTTCTAGAAGCACCATGACAGAAAATCCATAAGAACTGGATCGTCATTGCCTTTCGAGATACTAGTTTTTCTGCAGGGGTTCATTTGCATACGGTCTTCCTGTTCGTATGTCCTTCGAGTGAGCTCATTTTATTGTTCCATATGTTAAAACTGACAAAACCCACACAAAGGACATTTCTTTGTCAGCAGAGCAGAAACCAGTCCATGTATGTGACTGGGTTCGTGCAGAACTCTCACTTACTAAAAAGATCTCTGGTGTGTTTCCTGTTATTTGAGTACAAAGTGTGTCAAAGATCCTGCAGCGCTAGTTAAAGATTTGTATGTATGGGTTTGTGTGTCATTGTAGGCTAAAGGTAAAGAAAGACAGTGGCTAAGACATCAAGCCACTGGAGAACTAGATGATGCCAAGATCATTGATGGACTGACTGGAGAAAAAGCCATCTACAAACGTCGGGGTGAGCTGGAGCCACAAGTAAGTAATGAACTGATAGCTTCGGGTCAGCCTTCATTATAGAAATGTGCTTTCTTGAGTTGTGCCAAAAACACCATAAACCCTGAATATGAAATCTAGGGAATGAAAGAGGCAGGGAGAGATGGAAGGAGGAAAGGAAGAAGAGAGAGAGGACAAAATGTTATACTATTTATTATACAAATGAAGGTTTCACCAAGAAATATAATACACATTCAAATTGCCTAACTGAAGGAACACTGAAGGCAGAGACTATTTTCAAAGGTAAGAGTGGAGTTTAGGAAAGCCCAAAACATTCAGTGTTGGCAACAGCAGGGTCTTACTCTGCCCAAGCTCTAACAGGGCAAAGCAGGAGACCCTGGAATCTAGAGAAGGTAGTTTGTGGAGTGCTGCCTTTTGGCAGAGCAAGAGCCAACCTCTGAGTTCCAGCAGAGAAGGAGCTGAAGGGACAAATAACCAACCTTTTCCTGTGATTTGCTAGTGCCTCCCACCACTAGAAACTTCTGGAAGCAAGCAGCTAAGAGCGCTGCCACGGGGGCCATAGAGATCCACTCCCAAGACACAAAGCAAGGGCCCTGGAGGGGAAACTGGAGGCGCCTATTGTCTGACTTCCATAGCATTCCTCAAGTGAGCACAGGAAAGCAATTTTGGTGGTTTTCTACTGTTTGGTAAAAAATCTGTGACCAACATGACTTAAGAAAATTTTAGGAAATAAGGAATTGTCCCTTAAATAACTCTAGTTGTTATTGGTAAGGTTTTAGCCATAATTTTAAAAGATTTGCTGTACAATGGCAAAAGGGCAAATTATTGAGTCTCTTGGACAGCTCTACAACTTCCTACAGTGCTTATTACCCAAATTTGCTAAGTAGCCATGGAGTGCTGGGGGCACAGTGACTGGCCAGGCTGGGAGAGTCACTCTATTTAAGTGTTTACTCAGAGAGGATCTGGTGGTAATTTGGGGGCTTCTTATTTCTGTGTCACTGGTATGAGTCAACTGCTTTCTTTACTGACTCATTGTGGTCAACAAATGTGTTTGGATACATCTGAAATTGTGAGTAGTCATGGAAGCATGTGTGGCACTGTTGTTAACTTGGGCAGACTCAATAAGTTTTTCAGAAATATATTAAATTTTCCTCAAACCATTGTCCTCTAATACCCGCAGCATTTTCCTGAAATTACTGGCTCTGCTCATTATTTTTCATGCATGTCAGCAACTATATAACAGAATAATCTGAATTTCTTTTTTGTTTTTTCAGTAAAACTGACAAACTTTTCTTAAGTTCTGTACATTAGTAGGTAAGAGGCCAAAATCAAGATGAGTCCTCCTAAGTTTTATATTTTAATTGATAGTTGCTGCCAGACAGCAAACTAACAACACTTTCATGTTTTAATTGCCAAGAAAAGAAAAAAGCAGTTCAGTAACTAGAAGGAAAAGAAAACTGAGAGCTTACTAAAGACGAAAGACATTTTAAAAATATTTTTCTTAAGTTCTTTGCCAGACCCCCTCTCCCATAATCTTGTTTTAGAAATCTGGCATTTCTCGCAGCCTATGTGGAAAATGATTTTCAAGTGACTGCGTGACAGGTACAAGTAAAATTGATGTAGGCTTCCCTCCAAAACAACACAAACTTGCTAGAATTACTGACTCTGAGGCATGGAGTGAAAATGACATGTTCAGGTTTATCTTTCCAGATTATTATTTTTAAACATCATACTATGTTTAAGGCATCAGCCTCTACAAGGCCACTTTACTAGACCAAATTGAACCTTGAAAGAACTATATTCCAAAGCAGATCTTTTCCACATGGCCTTGACTGCCGGCACAAGTCTGAAATTCCATTTGCTGAAGTAGAATCTGTAGCCACCTCTCCACCTACCAGTTCAGCTCTGTGCAGGGCCGAGCCCCTGGCTGGCACCCTACAGCCTGCATGAGATTTCCCAAAACTGCAGCCACCGATGGGTTTCTAGCTAACAGATTTGCTGTCATTCCCTCCCTCAGCTGGGCAGCCCACAACAGAAGCCCAAGCGTCTGCGCCTGGTGGTAGATGTGTCCGGCAGCATGTACCGCTTCAATGGGGTGGATGGCCGGCTGGAGCGCTCGATGGAGGCCGTGTGTATGGTCATGGAAGCCTTTGAGAACTATGAGGAAAAGTTCAAGGTAACGGCATGAATGAGGATGGTGAGAGGTGTCACTGGCCGTACCTGCCTGGAAGTGAGCCCTAAATTAGGACCTCATGACAGACAGGTGGATGCAGACTCCGTCCAAAGCAGAGAGAAATCTTCGTCCTCTCACCAGCTTACTTTCCAGTGCAGACAAAGTGAGCCTTTTGTTTCGTGTGCTCTGATGATACCAGAATTAAAGGGCTGCTGCCTCTGATTACTATTGAAGAAAGGCCTGCACTTTACGAGTTGTATAATATTAACCATAAAATTAAGAAAGAAGTAACAGCCACTTAGAAGTATCAAAGTCTGTTCCAAGATTTCTCAGTGCCCCCGTCCTCATCCTGAGGCCTCCACCCATCCACTGTTGCCCCCTCACCAGCCAAGCAGCAGCCCACAGCTCGAGCACACCAGCGCAGTGTGCTGTTCTCAGCCTCACTTTCCCTTTCCACGGGGGCAAGGATTACGCAGTAACAGATGTCTCCCCCTGACAGTGAAGGTGATTGCTCTGGGAGAGAAGCAGCCTGTCGTTTAAACTGTTTCCATTTTGTTCTTGCTCATCTTGCTACACAGCCTTACCACACATGTCCCATCTGAGTGGCCACAGACCACCCCATCCCTGCTAGGGCTCCCCAGGCTTCTTCAAAGGAGGTCAGAAGGAGATGAGATGGAGCTACGTACATTTGTTGAGAAGTTTTTCTTGCTACAGTTACGAGTTTGGGCATGTGAGAATGGGTGCACATAGTACTAAATGTAAAATGTACAAATGGAGGAAGAGTGAAGCATAAGTCTCTGTCTATCCCGCCTCGGTCCCCAGTGCCCCTCTATGATACCAACCACTCTTGGTGGATTTTTTGGTCTCTTCTCAGAGATATTTGTTGGTGATACACATTGGTGGCTCTGTACAATGTGGTTTGTTCGTGTCCTTAGGTTATGAGATCATATTCAACTTAATCTCTACTCTCATTTTCTCAATTGTAAGAGGTACAAGGACTAGGAATAACTAACAAAAGGGCGTAATTTACTCAGAAGATAAAATAACATATAAACAGATGACAGTTTGAAGAGTTCCTAGCAAAAAATTTATGTTCCAGGCAAGGATGACATCATATGTGGTGTCCTTAGGAATGTAATTGATCTGAGACTCCCCAGCCCCAGCTCCAGACATTCATAGTATCGGCTTTTACCGGTATCCCCGGGCTGTAAAGGTGCCGAGTCTGTATTTGCTCTGAACCCTTCAGAAGCCCCTGGCCTGGCGTGGTGATCAGACACTCCGTGCCACTCTTGGCGTCTGCTCTGTGTTTTGTTTGGCGTGGACTCAGCTGCTGAGCTGGGGGTCAGCACAGCCCGGGTTCAGGAGGCCCGTTTGGAACCTGCCTCCGCTTTTTCTTCTACATTAGCTTGGCCCAAGCCAAACCACAGGGGCCCTTGAGCCAGATTACTGAGAAGGAAGGTAATTTAGTGGTAAGACGTATTTCTAAGCCATTTGGAGTTTTTAAAGTCTCTCCTAATCACTCTGCCAACAGAATTTGGTTATTCCCAAGCACAGCAATCATTTGTCACTTAAGACAAAAGCAACATTATTTGCTTAAAATCAGCACAAATTCTTCTAATCTTAGAATGATTTTTAATGTTCATGTAGCACTTAAACATTACAGGAGAAGCAGACTAATAGTTATATGAACCATTTTAGTCAGGAAGCATTTTTCCCTTTACCTTCATTCCAATTTATTATTCACAATTTTTTCAAACCTCTGAGAATGTTTTCACTGTCATCTTAAAATAGACCACTTTCTGAAGACCTCCTAAATGCCTTACTGTTTTTTCCTTCAAAGTATTTAAGATCACCAAAAGTTTGGTGAGTATTTCTTTGCTAAGCACTCAAAGAGTGCCAGCAGAAAACAGATTTATTCAGTTGTTCAGCAATAGAACTTTGAAAAGAAGGACATCAAATGTACTGTTTCAATGAAGACAGGTAAACCTTATTCTAAGGCAATTTTCTAACAGTATAAGGAATCTTTGAAGACTGTTTTTCGTGGTTGGAAGAGTGAGCAGTACTTCTACCCCATCTCTCTACATCCCCGGTTCAACTAAAATTCCATTTATACTGATATTGCTTGATGCTTCATATAGTGGGATTTTGTACTATATTTCATTTGGAGAAATCATTCCATGGCTAAAACCTGTTTAAAGGAAAGAGTTAGAAAACCTCTATTCTAGGACCAGTACTGGATTATTATTTTTTATAGACTCAAGAGTTTGCTTTTTGGAAAAGATACCATCTATTTTTAGTTCATTTAGATGATTTTATTCCTCCTTTGAGGTGAAAACAGACTGTCTCAGTTACGTTTCTCTCGTTGCTGAGACAAAATATCTGACACCCAAAGGTAAGGGAGGAGAGGTTTATTTAGCTCCCAGTTCGTAGAGGTTTCAGTCCACAGTCAGCTGGATCCAAGGCAGGGTGGCATGGCAGACAGGAGAAGGCAGCAAGGCAAGCAAAGGGGCCTACGCAGCTTCTTTCTGCCCCTTATATCTTATTCCAGGCTGCCAGGATTAGGGCGGTGCCAAGCCAATCAGTGGATTGGTTTAGTAATCACACACCCTTAATCCAGCATCACTTTCTCTGGATTTGGCCACCTCTGAAAAAGCCCCATCTATGGCCTTATGAGGCTTCAGGGGGACATTTAGGCACAAACCATAACACAGACATAGGTGCTCTCAAAACAGAGAAGCTGGATTTTCATTCCATTTCTTGCACGTACCATTGAGTTTTCATTGCAGCTATGGAGGCAGGAACGATAGTGACTTTGGAAATTATTTTCTCCAACCTCTCTTTTACAGCTGAGTCTTGAAATCAAGATTCAAACAGGCTAAGTTTTTTGCCCAATGTTGCACATCTAGACTGTGAAAATCCAGGAATTCTAAATTCTTTCTTAGTTTTTTTTTCTCCCTAGTTTGCGGCCATTTTATTTCCACCTAACTAGTATTCAAAAAAAAACCTAATTCAGGAGCAAATATACCATTTACATATCTATATTCTTTCAGCATCCCACCATTCAAAGGCATAAACATAATTTAAATACTAGATATAGTTTTCTCAAATATATCTTGGTCAGAAAGCTGAGCTCCCTCTCAGAGGTTATAGAAAGACGTGACCCACAGACTAACACTTGCTGGGAAAGGTAATTCTATCAGGAAGTTAGTTCAGCATCTGTAATTACCCCTCCCCAAATGCCTCGGGAATGTTTCATAGGTTTAGAAATGAGGCCAATCATCCAAGCAGACTCAGGCTTGGAATAAATTCTTATTGCAACACAGAGATAGGGCCAAAGAAAGGTGTACATATTTTTCAGAATCTGCAAAGTTAAACAACAAGCATTCGGAATTGACTCAATGATTGATGTAGAGATATTGGCCAAGCAACCACTTGAAAAGCTCAAGTGGAGATAGAGAAATAGTTGAGGGAATGATTATTTCGATATTGTAAAATCACTGGATTTAGAGTCAGATCACCTGAGTTTGTTTTCCACCTCTGCCAGCACTAACGTGATGGCTTAAGAAAGGCCATTAGTCTCTCCAAGCATCTGTTTCTTTATTTGTGAAGAGGGGATTGGATAATACCTATACAAAATGTTGTACAAAGAATCAAAATGAGATAAGATACGTGAAATGATGAAATGCTTCATACACTTTGAAGTCTATAGTGTGTACTCTACACAAAAGGTGAACATTATAGTCATTAAATGTATTGTCCTAGCCCCAGACCCTGGGAAGTAGTAAATCAGAGATTATCCTTATTTGTCACAGGGATCAAGTGATTTACGATGTTAGAGGTCATCTAAACAAGCATGACTTACAGAGTGGAGAAGAGTGTTAGAGAGGTTTAATGACTTACTCAGATAAAAATAAAAAAGCCCATTAATGTCATAGACATCTCTAAAAGCCTTGACCTTTCAGAATATTATTCTTTTTACATTACCTTCTATTACGTGAAGACAGATTAGCTGGGTAAAACTATGGAATATTGACTAACACCCTGGGTTTCTTTGGCACTTCCCTTAAGCTTTTAAATCATACACTTATCTTGTAACTCGCTGCTGCCCACAGTCAGCAGTGCCATTGTACAATGGTATATTGGGATTTTAGAATGCAGTTAGAATTTCATACATTGTCAATCTCAGAAACAGCCTCAGGTGATTGTCTCATACCAGCTTATAATGAATACATAATAAAGCCGGCCTCTTCTAAAGCCAGCAAATGATTATTCTTCCTAACAGATTTAAATATAAGCCTTATTTATAAAAATTCTAATAGCTCTTTGTTTAAAGTATACCTTTCTTTGCATTCCTAATGTTAGTGAATCATTCTTATTTGATGATAAATCTTCAGGTCTTGACCAAAACCCTACATTTGTTTTCATTTATTGTACCTTTCTCTAAAAGAATGAGATTCTAAAAGCAAATCTAGCAAAGAGACATTTAAACAAGTTTCTAAAGCAAAGAAATACTACAAGGGTTCTGTAGTTAAGATTTTATTCTGCTGTGGTTTATATTTATGCTGAGACCTAAATGTAAAATTCTCCCAAAATTTCGGGGATACCATGCCAAGAAATCATGATCATAAAAATTGTTAGTCACTGAGAGAAGTTATGATCTGCATGTTGGGTGGTTGGTAGTGACAGTGAGACTCTCGTTTGTTGACTTTTCTGGCTCCGCCATGGAAGCACACACAAAGCCCTGTCAAGTCTGATTTCATGATGGTCATGGAAGGAACCAGGCTGAGTAAAGGGGAGTCAGGAGTTAAAGAATGAAAATGAATGTGTTTGTATACATTTTCCTTGAACCCAACCAATGTTTACAATTAGCAAAATACAGTTTGTAAAACACATTGGCTTCCTTCGCTAACAAACTCCAGATAATGACGATGGTGAAATATTATTTTTCATGGAAGCTTAAAATGATTTGCAGAAACACCAAAGAATGCCTCACTGGTAGGTGTATTTTGGATTTCTTTCAAGCATTTTATTTATTTACTTGGGTACAGAATAATCCCCAAGTACATCTGGAATATGAAAAACCAGAGCCTGCCAAGCACTTTTAAAGCCCCACCTAGAGTCTGTGTGTAGGCCGTGCTCCTAGAACCCAGGATCTCCAGCTGTGCTGATCAAAGGACCCCTCCCTGCTTCCACGTCCTGCATGAGCCTCTTTCCTAGGTCTGTCTCCTTGGGGCAGGTACCAATAGTGTAAGCACCCGCAGTCCCAGAGGCCAAGGGATAGGCCAGAGGCAAGAACTGCTGGTACTACCAAATTCTAGCCTAGAGCCTTAAACAATCCAAATATTTGAAATCTGACCCTGGCTACCCAGGTTATTATCAAAGTAGGATGTGAGAGCATATTTTATGTAACAGTCTGCAACCAGTTACAGCTTTTAAAGATTTGGACATCCTGTGTTGGCCTCCACTTATGTCCCATCCTGATAACGACTACTAGGTCTTCATCTCCAGTCATCTCTTCCCCAGCGCACAATTTCAGCATATCTAGGTGAAACTCATTTCCCTAGATGACTGTCCCTTTCTGGCTTTCTGTTTTTACATAATATCAAATCCAACAAGTATGTTTCTACTTTTTGTTTTAATATGAGGCTTCAATTGTGTCATAGGTTGCTTTTTGTCAGCTAACTTGGGGAAATTATATTGATGTAGATGTGTTTGTATGTGAATGTGCAACCTCTTACAAATACAAATGAAAGCCTAGGAGCTTCTAAAAAAAATATTATCAGAAGGCTGCCTTTAATGGGATTATGGGTCATTTTTACTTTCTTCTTTGTACTTTTCTCTAATTTCTACAATGACTATGTTTTTCTTTTGTGAATAGAGGGAAACTATATGTACATATTCATTTTCTCTTGTTGTGTGACAAGCACAGCCATTTACAATACCCATTCATTGATTCATAGTTCTGTTTTTAGGAAGTCCTGACAAGCCCAGCTGAGATCTTTGCTTAGGGCCTTACAAGGCTGAAGTCACATGTTGGCAACATTGTGTTCCAGCCTGGAGGCTCCAGGAAAGGATGTGCTTACAAATCCCACGTGTGGGCGGAATACAGTTCCTTGTGGTTGTAGGACAGAGGTTCCTATTCCCCTGCCTCCCATCAGATAGATAGAATCTCTTAACTGCTACCTGTCACTCTGAAGTTCTTGTCCATGGCTCCCTGCCCTCATACTTCAAATCAGTCTTCCTCTTCTACCCCCAGACAGAGGAAAAAAAAGTCTGTTTTAAAGGACTCATGTTATTAGGCTCATCCAGCTCATCTCCCTTCTGATTAACTCAAAATCAAATAAACTTACTTACATCTGCCAAATTCCTTTTGCCATATCAATAAACATAATCATGAGTGATAGCCCATCCTATTTACAGGTTCTGCCCACACTTATGGGATGTTACAAAGAGCATACATTCTGGGAGCTGGGAGGTCAAGGGACGCCTTACAATTCTGCCAATCAGTGTGTGTGGTGTGGGACGAGGAAAGTTACGAAAGGAATCCAGAGTAGCCTGAATACTTTCTTCCTATTTCTAGACAACAGAGATTACAGAACATGGATCTGAATTGAATGAATCTAGAATTTGTTTGCCTTTGTTGATAAACACATATCTGTCTCTCTGCATTTCCTGTGGCTAAATGCTGAGCAATTTGGATAATTAACATCCCAAAGAGTTGGATAATTATGACGCAATGATAGTTCTATAGTGGACAGAGGTTTCTAACTCTCTGATTCTCTTGCATGTAGTATGACATCACTGGACACTCTGGAGATGGCTACAACATTGGCCTAGTTCCAGTTAACAAAATCCCTAAGGACAATAAGCAAAGACTAGAAATTCTGAAGGTAAATGTATTCAGTTACCTCTATATTGTGAAAACTTCTATCAGATTAAAGACTAAAAGAAATATAAAGAAAAAGAAAAAGACTTTCTGTTTCACAAACATTCAAGCAGTAAGTAGAGAAAACACCATGCCCATCTTGCTTAAAATCATTTTCTACATCAGCCGAATTTAAATTTGTTCTCTAGATATTTTCAGAGCAGTCAGTATTGGATTGGGATTGTATATCTCAGTATTGCATCGAGATTCTATAACCTGCCTTTCCTCATATGTCCTACATGTTCGGTATAAGAAAAAGAATAACCCCTTTTAGAGTACTCTGTAGCCCCAATTTTATGTATCTTAGTATTTTCTAATGAGAAATTCAATTTTACATGCTTAAATCATTGATAGAAACACATACACACAATTTTCAAGCAAATTTCCTCCATTGCTATTGATGTGCATATACTTTTTAGTATTACAGTGTAACTGTTTATTGGAAGCTCAGCCCTTTCCTTATTTTTCTCTTGTATCACATCCATCCTTGAGTATGATACCAAGTTTTATATTTTATTACATTTTCTCACTTTAAGTGGACATTTGAATTTTAAAAGGCAGTGGCAACTGTGAGAGTTTTGGAACATTTCTTGTTTCTTAGGAAAGTCTGCCAAATACAAATATCACCATGTCTTGCTGTGACATTCATGTGCAAATTAAATAAAGTCACTCAGGACTTAATGCTCAGTTGTAATAATTGGTATTTATGCATTTTAATGGTCAATAGAAAAATCCTCATGTTTGTATAAAAAGTGGCTTCTCACACTTGGCATTTGTGCGCTGTTTCTTACCTCCAGACAATGCACGCCCATTCACAGTTCTGCATGAGCGGGGACTATACACTAGAGGGGACAGAACATGCCATCAAGGAAATTGTCAAAGAGGAAGCAGATGAGTATTTCGTCATAGTCTTGAGCGATGCAAATCTGTCACGATACGGAATACATCCTGACAAGTTTGCTCAGATCCTAACAAGCGACCCTCAAGTAAATGCTTTTGCTATTTTCATTGGATCTCTAGGTGATCAAGCAACCAAGTAAGTGTCATCATGCATCAGAAGATACAGCAAAGGGCAAGTGTGGGGATAGTGAGTACCTGGCACATGCCGTCTCATGGGTTTAGCACCTTGCGGGGACGTGGGGGACATGGAGGAAAACCAGAAGCTGAGCTATGCTGCCCTCAAGGAGCTTACAGTCTAGCTGAGGGGATGTGATGTTCTAGTTGATGTTTGTATAAGCAATCATAATTTTAAATTCATTATGTTCAGTTTTTATTTAGACTAACAATAAAAGAATTAGCAAACTGACTTGTCCATTAATAAGTTAAATAATACCTGATGTATTTGATACTTTATATCAAGGTCCCAAGCTCAGTCTAATTAGTGTTCAAATTATATTCAAAATAGTGAATGTCTAGTATTTTCCTAGCATAAAATGAGTGTAAACATTTGTCTATGTATTATATATAAACATGCATATGTGCATACATGCATATGTGTGTATAAATATCTCCATAGACATGTCTCTCCAGTACGTTTTATAAATATAGCCATCATTACTGGTACGAGAGGGCAGATGAAATACTTGGAGACAAAGTAAGAATATACACAGTTACATGCTACACTGAATATGTTGAATATTTGCTGGAGAAATTTATAGTCAGATAATAAATACCATTGGGGATGATGTGAAAGGAGATATTCAGAAACATTTTCATAACTTAAACACACTACCATTTATCTTTTTGCATTACAAATAGAAAGACCTCAGTTTTTCTTTGCTTAAAATATTTATAAAAAGCACAGAATACAAGTAAAAGTATAACAGGTCCTCAAAAAACAAAACAAAACAAAACAAAACGAAATCCCTTCCTAAGGCACAAGGGCCTATGTTTGCTATTCTCCTCTTTTATCTGTCATAGTCTGTTGTCCAGAGTCCTATATAAACTAAGAAATGCTTTAGCATCTCAAAACACTGACACCTTTTTCTCTTCCTATTCCCTGCACCTTGCTACAGGCTTATAAAGTTGAGAACAGACCTAATATCATGTAATCGCAGTCACTTTATTATAACTTTTTCCTCACTTTTATGTGTTAGCATTTTACATCTTTTAGAACCTCCTTGTTGTTGAGTGCAAACCATATCTTTTCTACCTGTATTTCCTTAGTACCAGCCCATTATTAGGCAGACAGCAAGCTCAAATGATTGAGCTGAAATGGCTATTTTGTCTTTCTAGTGAACAGATCCTGTTTGAATACTTAAGAAAGCACAATAATACCCTTGTGGTTTCCTAGGGAAATGGTCCAACAACCACTGGCAAAGATATGTTGCAGAATTAGCTAGTCTACCAGGCATGCCAAATGTATGATACTACACAGGATGGTTGACTTTCATTAAATGTCATTCCAAAACCAAACGTTGTTGGCACAATCAAAGGAGGCATTCTTTTGAATAGAACTGTGTCTTGCAGTTTTATTGCCTTCAAAAATAGCCTTTTGTTCCAAATGGCAAATTGGCATTTTTAAAAAATTACCATAAATCTGTATAACCTCAGTGTCATCAAAGTAGCAACTGGATAATCCAGACTGCATTTCATATCGTATGGTGTGGAACAAAAAAAGGAGGGGAAAAAAGAAAGAAAGAACTACTGGGTAATGTTTTTGGAGGCCAGTTTTCTAAGGAAGGAAAAGCATTTTGAAGTACAGTATGAGGACAACACATTTTGCTGGACCCAGGTGAGCTAATTCCAGACAAGTCCCTAGGGCTGTGTCTGGCCAAGGAAAAGAGACAAATTTTTCTTTTCAAATTCACCGATTTTCTCACTGAAAAGACCTTTTCTTTCAGTTTGCTGCTTTCACTGTGTCTTTGCCTGTTGCACTTCCAGGCCTTTTGTTGCCTAGCGACAGCCAATTCAATTACAGACAGCAGGCAAGGTATTAGAAAGTGGAAACTTCCTTCCCTCAGAGCCCATCTGGATGCTGGTGGCTTCGCAGGGCAGGAGGTTGGAAGGGGAGTCTTGATTTGCATTGGTGATTTGCTTTCCCTTCCCTCTTGACAGGCTTCAGAGAACCTTACCAGCTGGCCGGTCTTTCATTGCCATGAACACCAAGGACATCCCTCAGATTCTACAACAGATCTTTACCTCTACCATGTTGTCCAGTGTTTAAGAAATGCTCTCTCCTGCCCTAATGATCTTAGGACTTGAAACAAGATAGGAAGAAAGAGTATTCTGAAGAGAAGATAAATATAAAGTGAACCCATGCAGTGACTGTGTAACTCTTGTACTTTTCCTGCGCGTGTTTGGTAATCAGAATTGAGAAAAGCAGCCAGGAGACTTGTACATGGAAACTGACAACCACTGAGGGATCTAGATGTCCTCGAAGAAGCAAGTTGACCTGCATTTTATGAAAGGTCAAGGTTAAAGAAGGTGACATAACACTGCAGTCCTTGGCCTTATTTTTACCTTAATGCGTCATCTGTCACCACATAAGAAAAGCGACCACCCTGTCAAACTGAGCCTGTGAGGCTGCATTTGGATGCTGCGGTTTAAATCCGTGTACATGCCACCTAACATGCGTCTGTCTAGTAATTATCTTTATTTTCTCCCCTCTCTGTATTGTCCAGCAAACAATTTTTATGTCAGTGGGTAGTTAACCCACCGAAAAGTTCTTCCAGCAGCAGTATTTTATAAAAGGTTAGATTTTCTCAGTAATTCCATTTTCTTGGCCAAAGCCAAAAGGAATCAAAAGATCCTTTAGAGTGCTTGCTTTCTCATGTGATTTCTAAAAGGCCCTTTCAGTAATGAAGAGCAAATGTCTGATTCCTTTTGATGCCTAAGTGAAGGGATAAAGATATCTTGCCTCTAGTTTCCTGGTTCTTGTCCTTCTAGTGCACCTCAGAAGCTTCACACTATGATGTTTTGGTGTCTAAAACAGTAAAATAATAAATGCCTGTAAGAGAAACTTTATTGAGAACATTCATAGAAAAATTACTCAAACACAAAGTAAAAGCCAATATGTTTGAACTGAATGGCAATTGTAGATTTCTTTTGCTATTTAAAAAAAAAAATTCTCTCATGCCCAGTTCTTTTTTCTTTCTAAGTATACCTTATTCCCACCCAGTCTTGTGCCAACCTTTATCAGTGAGCTTGATGTCACAATTTAAAAATCAAACACTTTGGCGGAAGTCCGTCTCTCTCCACCCATGTAATAAGAGGCTCCACTCGGCCGCTGACTGCGAAGTCAGAAACGCTGGGGCACCGTGGTATGTGTGCCTTCTTAGGAACTGGGAAAACTTGACTTGTTAATAATGTTACCTTCTTCACCTGTATATGCTGAAATTGTTCAGGTTCATAATTTTTAGTTAACATTCATTTGTTCTACTAGCCTGTTTCCTCCTCATCAATTGTAGAAGAAAAAGAAATAAAAGCAAGGGTTGGAGGTATAGTTCAATGGTACAGTGCTTGCCTAGCATGTGCCAGGTTGGGGCCAATCCCAAACACTGCAAAAAATAAAAAACATTTTAAAAAGAAAAACAATCCAATTTCCAATATGGTACAATTACCAGTGAGCCTGCATGGTTTGTCTTGTTTTTCTAGCCAGATGCTTGCTCTGTGAATTGAATCATCCAGTGATGCAATTTGAATCCAATAAGTACCTTTAAAATGTAATTTCATTATTCATACTAACAACAGCTTGCATTTATCAATTATTTACTGTGCAACAGCAATCTGCCAAACAATTTCATACCTTATTTCACTCGGTCCTCACAACAGTGTAAGATGGGTGTTTTTTTACCCCATTTTATAGATAAAGAAGATGAGACTCAGAGAAGTCAATCATTTTCCCAATATTCTTGATCCTAGACTTACTTGACAAATAAAGAACAGAAGCTTGGAACCGCTCAGGAGAATTGGCCACATTCATAGGCAGCAGGGCAGGGCGAGGCCCCCTGCCCTCTAGCCCCAAATGCGTGCACAGCTCATCTCAACCCCACCTCAGGCCACTGTGTACCAACCTGTGTGCCACTCCTCCTGCCTTAGTCTTGATTCTTCCAGTGTAGTTTCACTTCCTGTAACCCATCCACATTTTCAGGACCCTCTTCGTCTCCCTCGTCCTCAGAAACTCTATAGGCACACATTTGGGCATTCAGAAGTGTGGCTACCAGGATGTGGGACAGTGTGGGAAAACACAGCTAACTTCTCCTTCCTTCCCAGGCACAGTGGTGACCTGAGAAAGTCCCATCCAAGTGGCAACTCAACCCCAAAGGGGGTCCCCTTTGCTAGTGGGTCACTGCCCCGGAAAAGCCCTTGGAAGTTGAAGCCAAAAGTAATTAAAGAAACAGGCTTTTAAAAAATCCTCCCCATGTATAACTACCTAAGTAAGCAGAAGTCCTGTTTTTTTGACATGGAAAGAATGTTCTCCAATAATTTAATTTCCCTTTCCCTACTAGCCAGACATCCTTTGCGATTGTTATTAAAAAAAAGAATATAGAACTCCTGGCTTTTCTTATTTGTAAAAGTGAAGGCTAGTGTGGGAGGGGAAAGGAGAGAGAGAAGATGGTTTATTTTCACTTCTTGCAATACCTAAGAAGCGTGTGAATTTATTATTAAATCAACTTAATTATAGGCCCCTCCGCCACTGTTCCCAGGCCCTTCTTAGGGCCTGGACATTATAATAAATGCACTGTGTGCCTCCCGGGGGCTCTCCTGAAAGGCATCTAACCCCGGTCTCAGCAGCGAGCACACGTAATGCTGAGAAGGTTCATTGTTAACCCTAGGCGGCCAGGAGGGATGAATGCTGTGAATAGCCGCAGTAGAGGACGTGTGTTCCCTGGAATCTTTTGTGTGCCCCAACGAGATGACCTCATCACAGATGAAACAGCTCAAGCCCAGCCACAGTGGATCAGATCGGGAGAACTGAAGGGAACCCATAAGATGTTTGAAATGAGCCATTTAATTCTCTGCACTACACCCTTTCTTGTGAACTGTCAGAAGAGGAGGAATCCATCAATGCCAACATTATTTTCTCTAAACAAACTCTAGAGCTTTGAAAACTATTTACAAGTGATTTTCTGAACACAGCATTGTTAGAGTTCCTGAGAGGCCGACTCTGGAGACTTCAACCCGCTCTACCCCTTGCTCCTTCCCGTACCTGTCAGAGCGCCTGAAATTAAATTCCCTGGTGAACACCACAGAGAGAAACGAGGAAGAGGGAAACACCAGGAATGGTTGCTTATTCATTTCGTTTCTGTTTGTTTCCAACATTCCACAAATTCTAAGCCAACCTCTCTTGCTTGTACAACTTCTTTCTGGAATTGCATCTCAGGAATAGTCAAATGTCCACTTACACTGAGTAAGTTTTACATCACTTTTTCACCTTATTAAGAAAAGAGATGTCTACTTTTAATTTCTTTTCTGACAAGTAAATATATGACTTCAGACTTGGTGGCACGTGACTATAATCCCAACACTTGAGAGGCTGAAGCAGAAGATTTACCAGTTTGAGGCCAGTCTGGGCTACATAGTGAATTTAGTGAATTTGAGGCAACCAGCCTGGATTAGAGTGAAACCTTGTCTTAAAAACTTAAGAGAAGGCCAGTATCATGAAGATCTAAGACTCATGAAGTTCTTTCTTTGTCTTTCCCTGCCTTTCTTTATCTTCTTTTTCTAAGATTTGCTACAACGAAAGTATCACAAGTAACAGAAAGGAATTCCAGTTTTCCAGCTCACAGTGGGAAGAATTTACACACCCTTAGTAGAAAGAAGTACTACTAAGTACTTCTGGTCAGCTACTACCTACCTGTGTAAATAAGCTAGTGAGCTCTGGGTCTGAAATAATTTAAATCTGTAAATTAAAGTGGCCAGAGGAAATGATCCCTAACACTAAAGTCCTGTGTTCTAGTAGCTCACTCATTTAGGCAGTTGACTTGGTCCCACTTAGATCTTATAAGAGCCACATCACTTGAGTGTAACTTTCCTCTCCAGAAACACACACATGCACACACATATACACCCACTTAGTTGTGAAATCCTATAAACAAAAATCTCCAAAAGAGGAAGAATGCTTGTCAAGCAAACACCTCAAGCTGAGAATGATTTGAGACTATTTTTGAGACTAAGCGCTCTCTGGTGTTTTCACCTTCCTACAGACACTGCGTCTGCTCTGCACGGCTCTGCACGTTGGCTTTGGAGTGCCAGGGTTACGCAACTTACAACTGAGTGGTGCTTGTGGTATTTGGCCACTCAGAGCAAACTATAACACTCTTTTTAAGTGGTGTGGATCCTGAGGGTGGCAAGAACGTCATGTTCTGCTATAAGAAATCTCAAGGGCACGTGTAAATGCCAAGGGCCACTGGCCACTTTGCGTGGTTCTCCCTCACACCCCTGGCAGGTACCAGGAACTCCTGGAGTCCTCCCTCTTCTCACAGACTTCAGTGAAAGTGCTTTGAAGCTCCCAGCTTTCTCCCCGAAGGAACAGAGTATATGTGTCAATAAACTGAGACTCCAAAGATGGGCATGATCACACAGGAGTTCCAGAGTGTAAGTATTTGTAGTAAACACAGTGCCGAAGCATTAGTTATGGTCGCTGGAGCTGGCCTAGAAATGGAAAACAGAACAGTGTCTCTCTGAACATCCTGAAGCAGGTCTGCTCGTATGCAGGCCCAAGTATCGTAAGACAATAACGAGCCTGTCAGGAGGCCTTTGTGTAATTGATCTCTTGATATCGGGGCCATATATGAAGCCTTACTGATTGAGACTTAAGGAATATAAGTGTATTTAGCCATACAGGATATTAAAGTTGGAATATTCAAGTGTGGCATATTTATGCTAATTTAATGGGACTCACCACTTCCTCTTCAATATTAATTCTTCCATCACAGGGACTCCAGAAATAGAGTGACTTTCAACAAAGCTAGATGATCCATTTCCTTTTATGAAAGATTTTATGGACTATATGAAATTCAGCCCTGAAAATGCTGACCAAATTAGGAGCACCTCCACAGAGGCCAGTGGAAATCACAGGGCAAAGCTGGGAGGGCAGCCCAATTGGGCAGCCTTGACCTCACCTCCTGGGTGAGGTCCCACAGAGACTGGCTGATGAGTCCAAGTGCATTCACAGCGAGCCAGGATGCTGATTCCGGGGAGTGGTGCATGAATAATAAAAGGACAGACGTTGAAGGGTACTAGGGAAGGCAAGGAGTAAGCTAATGAACACATGGGCTGAATACTAAAGTTGTTTTGCACTTGTCAAAGAAGGGATCTATCTATGAGATAACTTCTTTTAGAGCCCTGGTTCTTTTGTACAAGTATTTTTAAGGCCCATAGAAAATACATGCACGAAAATTGCAGCCTTAAGTATAAAGATTTGCAGCTAAATATGTTTGCATACTAAATATGTAGAACTAAAGACTCTCTTCTCTCTATGACCTTTTGGGGAGACTGGAAAAAGTGGGCAGACAGAGGGGAGGACTGGGGCAGCCCCACAAACCAAACCGCCCAAAAGCAGACATTCAGTCGCTTGGCCAGAATATAGCTCCGCACAGCTGGCCTGGCTCCTTGCCCCTCACATCTGAAGTTGATCCGCAGAGTTGTTTCTCTGCAAGAGGGGCTTCTCTTTCATAAAGCAAGCGCCCCTGTGCGGCTATCCATCATGCACATCTTGGTTTGAATTCTTTCATTCACATTTCCCCCCAACCCCAGCTGAGATGAATCAAGACAGGGGGGACAGTGATGGGGGTGAGGAGGTAGAAGGGCTTGGGGCACTCGCCACCTGGAGCATCATCCAGGCAGAGGTCTGGGCCTTGGACGCAGCATGAGGGTACAAGACATGGGCACCCTGCAGGTGACATTCTTGTCCTGACTTTGTAATCTACATCTAGGTCCTCCTGAGAGCACTTATTGAAGATTTGGAGGGGTGGGGGCTGATTTCTCACCTTTTATAAATATGTAGCTTTTCTGCTTGTGTTTCTGACATCCCGTCACTCTGACATGCGGGTTCCTGGGGCAGAGGCAGTGTGTAGTCAGAGAGATTTCTCAACTTCGATGAAACACCTCCTGCCTCAGGGCAAGAACGAGGCCTTTCAACACTGGCCACCTACTCCACAACCACTGGGCTGTATCTCTGAGGACATGAGTAAATCAGACCCTAATTTTATTTCTAATTTGGTGTGCCAAGGGAATTCTTGCCCTGTGCTGTGGACCTATAGAAGGAGAATTTAGAACCCCTGGGACCTCCAACACTGATTAGAAGCTACTCCCATTCCTGTCAGAACCAGGACCAGGCCACATCCCACTGGACAGCGCCCTAAGCCATGGAGAGTCCTTGTGGAAAGGACTTTGGAATTCCAAAGCTTTGGAATTCCAGGCTTCTTACTGATAAGGACTGACACGAGGTCAGAGTGAGCCTGTTACACCCAAACAAGTTCCTGCTGTCCAGGGAGAGGTGGAAGGAATTTCAGTGGAAGCCACTCTGCTAGGAAGTCGTTGAAGTATCTGGTCCAGCCTTTAAGAAGAAGCATTTGTGTAGGTTTCTTTAAGCCCGTAAGTGCTGTGACCTTAGCACTAAAAAGATCAAATACCTCTGAGAAATGAATGTGGGCTCTTTAAAAAGTAGCTCCTTTTTTTAAAAGATAGTTCCCCTTTTTCCTTTTCTAAGAAGATCTAGTTTTACTTTTTTTTTGATCCTAGTTCAGGAGGCTACCTCCCTCCCTCTCATTACTGCCACCCCCAAAGCAATTATAAATAAGACCCATGACATCAATTTCCCTCTTAAAACCACTTCAGCTCCTCCCTATGACATCTAATTTGTCCTGTCCTTGGGACATCATTAAATCATATTGCCCCACCCAGATCTTCTGTAAATAGAGGCTACATGGCTGGCACCCTGCAAATATTTCATAAGTCAAAGCCGGCAAGGGAGGCACACAGGCAGAAGTAAGAGCAGAGCTTCTGGATAAGAAGCTTCTCCCTAGTTCCAGTGGTCAGTTCCACCCCCAACAGGCCATGGGCACCCGAGCAGCCCCAAACTCAGCTCCATGTGGTGAGGCTGAGGGTCAGCAGGATGAGGATGGAATCTGGCCCTGCCCTACCAGGACTGGGACAAGTCTCCTGGCCTCCCTAACATCAGGTTCCTCACCTCTAAGATAGAGGGCAGTATCCCTATGTCTCCTTCATGTGAGGATTGGAAGAATGAAAAAGTGCCTTATAAACCAAAAGTGCTTTCTAGCTCAAGAGGCGTTTGGCATTTTGTTTTATGCAAAATGTGTTTATTGAGACAGTCTCTCACCCATCCTGGGCCAAGGTGCAGTTAGTGCTGCTTCTGCCTAAAGGAGCATCTTTCTAGAAGCCTTTCTCTTCCTCCTGGAGGCTGGCACAGGGCGGCAGAGCACCCAGACACGAGCCTACCATGTCTGCCCGGCTGAGGGCCGAGGTGACCTCACAGTATCCCGGCATTTCCCCTCCATGGAGCAGGAGCTGGCTCTGCACCAGGCACTGTGTCTTGTGTTCCCCTTCTCTTCTGGAGAGGATGGAGCTGATCCTCCGTAAGAGGAGTGTTCTCATGGGGAGACTGTCGCTGCCCCAAAGGTGAGGGTCATTTCATTTTAGGCTCACAGAGGGAAGTGGCCCCTTAGGAAGTAATAGCCTCTTTGATTTTGTTTGAGAACCAGGACATCCTGGTCAAACCCCTCAGAGCTGATACAGAGGCCAGAGCAGCCTCCCTCTCAGGACAGATATGTGAGACCAAATACAGAAAAAGTCACAGGAAGGGAAGTGGGGTACAGGAGCAGATCATGTGAGGCTGCTCAGCTCCAGGGGCTTTGGGTTCCTCCAGGGCAATACAGGGCCCACACCTCATCTTCTTTGTAAACATGGTCATTACCATGAATATATTTCCTCACTCATTAGAACTCTGTTTTGGGGCCCTCGTGGCCTTCCCTTGAGTGAGGTAAAATGGCCTTTCTTGGGG
>PVJO010024438.1:0-24401 GCA_004026905.1 Hystrix cristata | reverse complement strand
CACTGAGTTGCTGGCAGCTCGTTCCTGACACTCACACCATCAAACCCAGTCTGCACAACGAGACTTCCAAATAGACTTTGGTCTGTGCAAATACACAGCTCTCCCTAAACACGCCGATGCTTCTGAGTAACACTCATTTCATTTTTTTCCTTTCCTGTTTTCAAAGGATAATATTCTCTTGTAATAAATATGTCACCAATATAATTAGCTTAGTTGCCTCATCTGCACTTGTAAGTTTTCATATTGTCTAACTTTGGTCCATAAAAAAGTGCAAGTGATTTGTTACTGTGATACAAACTTTGGGGATCCAGTACTAGAGCAATAACGTTTAATGTTCAGAGATGAGTTTTTAATGAATTTTTAATTGCTCTATTCTTTGTAAGTATAAATTATGCTTTTAGTAAACACTCGGAATACTAAAAGGGCAGGATTCTGTTTCTTCTAGGTGAGTTACACGTTCCAGTTTCTTAATAATTTCTCTGAAGGGGGTGGGGGGAGGCATGTAGGTTTCAAGGTCCATAGGAAGGAATTGCAGAGTAATTTGGAGGTAAGATACCTCATTACAGCAATGTCTGTCCTAAAAGCAACCAAATCTAGATGCATGTATTTTAAATGCATAGAAAAAAAATCTAACAACATCTGTACCTGGAACACTAATGGTCTGGGGAATAAGACTGCAAAAAGGTGCTTTCCCTTTTTATGTACCATTTCTACACTGCCTTAATTGTTTAAAGAGAATTTACTTTCATAACCAAAAATATGTCTTAAGCATAAAACAAAAAGCAACACACTGGATAGCTGATACAAAAAAAAAAAAAGTACCTCTTCTTTGGTCCCAATCAAGAGTATGGGTTTTTACATTAAAATTTCAGAAATAAAATGGTAGGGAAAAAGTGTTTAGTAGATAATACTGTCACATACCCACTTTAAGGTATGTGTGATCATCAGTACCCACTCTTTAAAATAAATTTCTTCCAATCATAAAAGAAATGTGTGCTCATTTTCAAAAGGTAAAAATCATCCATGATGCCAACACCTCCGAACAACCACTGTTAACATTTTTTGGCCCATTTCTTCCCATTATTCATCGACACCATCTTTTTAAACCAAACTGAACTCACACTGCACATGCAGTTGTATCTATACCCACATTTAATTGGTACGCTAGAAATCACTAAATTAAGGTCAGCAAAACATGTTCTCTCCATCTGTTACTTTTAAACACGACATTTCATTTTACACGCTAAGGAATAAAGATTTACTTTAAAAGTAATGCATACAGAGTATTCAGCTGCCAGAAGATCTTTAGAAACTATAAATTTAAATCACGTCACAAACTTGTTTAAAACTTGCAAAGCTGCCATCAGACTCCGTATCAGACCCAAACTCCACATGGTGACCATGGGAATTAACTCTTGCCTGTCTGAACTCACCTGCCACACCAGTCTCCTTCCTGATCTGTCAGTGTACCCAGCTCATTCTGGCCACAGGACCTTTGTCTGTTCCCACTGCCTAGAATTTCTGCCCCAGACTTTCCCCCAGCTTATCCCTTTTATGTCATTCTGATGTCACCACGAACACAGCTCCTTGAGATTCTTCTTGCCTACCCAGTCTGAAACAGCCCTTTCTACTCCATTACACCCTGTAATTTTATTTCTGTATTTTACTTCTTTATGCCTTACATAAAAATACGTGAGTAGCACCTAAGTCTAACTCACTGTTTTCCCTAGGATTTAAACCAGAGTCACTCGATACACACTAATTGGATGAATGAAAGTGTTCTCCGGGTTACCCAGATTTGTGGGCCACGAGACAGAGCAACCTACTTTAACGTGGCTCGTTCACAGCAGCACAGCCCCTTAATGAGACTTTTTAAAATGGGTCAGCACCTTCTCCCACAGCCTGATCATGAAGAGCTGCCCACAGCCCCACTGGTGGGGAAAACAAACCAGTTCTTTTGTCTTGGCCAGACCCTGGCTTTGCTTCTCAACCCTGTTACCTAAACCAGAAATCCACTGGTCACACCTTATCCCTCCCTGTCACCTGTTCCCACATCAGCTGAGTCTTGTCAGTGTTTCTTCCAGGGACAACATGCCCAACATCAATGTCACCATCTCTTAGCACAATCGTTCCAGAAAACCACCTCTTCCTCATCCCAGTGGCCTTTCAGAAAACCACCTGTAAACACGGGGACCCGAAGCTACACCAGTCAGCATTCTGAATAATTCAATCATCATCACAGGCAGCTTTTGCCACCTCGATCCCTCAGCTGTCTGCTACACACCTGACTCTCTAGACACACCCTCGGTCCTATGAGTTTCCACCAATACGTGAGTGGATTGGTTGGTTTGTTTTGAGACAGAGTCTCACTATGTAGTTCGGTTTGGCCTTGAACTCACTACACAGCCCAGGCTGACCTCAAATTTGCAGATCCTCCTGCCTCAGCCTCCCTCCAGAGTGCTGGGATGGCAGGCGTGCACCACATCCAGCTCTCCACCAATGCTTGCAATGCATTCTTTTCTTTTCTCTAGTTGTTAACCAGGCTTAGTTTCTGTTGTCTGCAACCCCAGGACCCTAGTGGACAGTTCCCCTAAATGTTGTCAGAATATCATCTTCTCCACGCTCCCACATGTGGCCCACTCACAGCTGCCAGCCCTTCAGCGCCAATGTCCTCAGTGATGTCCAAGCCCCTGGTCTCACACGCCCAGATCCACTCCCCACGTAGTCCTCGGCCACAGCTGACCACATCGCTCTCCCCCTCACAGAGATATGTAGAGCCGTGCACACTGGGCAAACACTGCTCTCTAACACTCCAACTCTTCCCTTCTTCCACCCGTCTCAACCTTGAAGCCCCGCACACTCCAAACTACCGGCTGCTTCCGGTCTTCTCCTCATGCTTCCGACCTCTGCTCACCCCTTGGGCCTGAGCACTTCCAGGTGACGCTTTAAACTCAGCCCAGACCCCACCTGTCCTTCCCTAGCTACCTTCCTGTCGGCACGCAGACATGCGTCCCTCACACGGGGTATGCCTTCCCAATAATCCGGGAATTATCTCCTGACAGGCAATGCGTCATCCTCAGCTCTCTACCCGCACTGCCTAACAGGCACCAAATAAATTTTGGTTAGGTGTTAAATGATGAAAAACACAATTCACTTTGAAAACCCCAGGCTAGATGCAACAACTGTATTTCATTCCCCTCCTTTCTAACCACCATCAGACTTTTCTTCAAACAGTTCTGTGGGAGCAGCTGATGCCCTGCCAATCTTGAAGGGTGGTTTCGTTGCTTGGAGTCGGGGCTCACGGTGTTTTAGCAGCTCTGAGGCTACTCCTGGTTGCTCTAATGGTTCTCAAGCAAGATCCCACATTTCAGACACTCTATCTTTGCTGAAGCCTCAAGTGTCAGGCAAAATACCAACGTGGACACAGCTAATGAGTTGCAAATAATAGTAATAATAACAAAGCCTCCAATCCAACCAGGCTGGGTTGGGCTCAAATCTACACCTAGCTCCAAGGAGGGTACATGGAGCAGGGCAGGGCTTTGGTTTGAAGTTCTCCCTTCTCCTCAGACACCTGCACAAGTCACAGCCCCTCTGTGCCTGAGTTTCATCAGGAATAAGGCATATGATGTGGACCTAGATTCACTCAACAAACACAGACATGGCACCCACTGTGTCTAACTCTAAAAAAGACACTGCAGGTCAAAGATCACTAAAACCGTGTGAGAGAGAGAGTGTGTGTGTGTGTGTGTGTGTGTGTGTGTGTGTTCCTTGGGGATTGAATCCAGGGCCTTCACACTGAGCTACATCTCCACCTCTTTTTAATTTTTTATTTTGAGACAGGGTCTCTCTAAATTGCCAGGTTGTGCCCAGGCTGGGATTGATCCTCCTGCCTCAGCCCCCAGATAGCTGTGACTACAGGTCTGCGCCACCTCATCCAGCCACAACCTTTTTCATATAGCAAACACACAGCGTGGAAAGAGCCCTGGCTGCAGCATCAGACACCTCAGCTTCTGGGAAACAAACCATAAGCCTGCACCTGTGATGCTGGGGTTATTAATTTCCCTTCACTTCAGTTTCCCAACATGAAAAATAAGGATCACAAAAAAAAAAAAACAAGGATCACATGAGCTCAAACGTGTGCAAGCTGGGTCTCAGAAATCCCAATTACGAGGGTGTGCAGAGGCTTAAATGGCCAAAGTTTATCAGAGCGGGATTTCCTCATAGTAAGAACTAGCGCCCCCTTCTGCCACCCACCTGACACTGCAGCGGCTCAGCACCCAGTGGCCTCCTAAGGTCGCCACTCAGTGAGTGACAGGAACCCAGGAATACACAGTCCCTGCCAAGCCCACGCACCATGATAAAGGAATTCTGCACTGGGCCCCAAGCCTGCCCAGCGTTTAAACCCTGAGCAGAGGCCTCATGGCGAGGTCATAAATGCTAAACTCAACAAAGAGCAGCCCACACACACACCCCACCGGGTCCCCATGTCCCCCTCCACCCTCAGCGGAAGTAGTCATGCATCCCCTGATGTTTTACCCATCATTTTCTCCACAGAACTGGCTGAAATAAATGAGTGTCTTTGTTACAAGCCCTTATCCTGCATCCTCACTGAAGGCCTGGTGACCAGCAAGAGTTAACTTGCAGAGTTCATGGAAAGGTGAGAATTCGGTGAACAATTCTAAGAGGATTTTGCTCTCTTCCAATATGTGTCCAAGCAACTGGATTTCCAGAGTCCAGTTCTCCTTACTCCACCTGGATACGCCCAGTAACCAACTCCGGAAGCAGCCTCTTGGTAAATATAGCTCCTCTTCACCGAGCTATAGCCACGAACACCCCCAAGGGCACAGGGAACTCAGAAAGGGCGCCGCTCTGCTGCGCTTCCAGCGAGGGCATTCTCAGGCCTTCACCGCCCACCTGGGCCACAGCTCTAAAGTTGTGGGCTCCTGGAGCCCAGGAATGGATCCTAAACTCGGCGAGACAAGGAGCTGCAAGCCCAATCACCTAGCCTTCAGTCCACACCTCCCTACACGGGAAGTAAATAAAATCCACCACAGGGCCTGAGGATGGCACAGGGGTCTGCACAAGCCCCTAGAGTGGATCCCCGAAAGAGCAACAACAGACTTACATCCCCAGACACCTCTTCCCACCCCACAAAAAGGAAGTGAAAACCAACAACAAAAACAAGAAGCCAGGAGGAGAGCTGGAGTTATGCTTCTACGAACGAACATGCCCTGCTCCGGGCTGAAGACAATTTCACACCTAATGGCTCTACACTGCTTTCCAAAGCTCTGATGCCCAGGTGGGAAGACAGCTTATCTCTACGACTGAAAGTCAGCAGGCAGAGATGCGGAACAGGAGTTAAGTGTGCACAGATCGCTGTGTGTGTTTGGACGGACATAGACGGGGCAGAGATCCGCCCATTCTTTCTAGGGAAGGTCACCTCAACTCTGTCGCCCAGGCAGCGCCCGGCCACTCTGGAATGCAGTTATCATGGCCCCTACTCAGACTCCACAGCCGGCACTGAGCTGCTATTCTATGAGCCCAAGAAAGTCGGCTTTATTTTTCCTGCGGAAAAACAGGCTCAGGGCCTGGGGACAGTGCCCCAACCTTGGCACCCTAGGAACGGCAGTTGCCCCTTCACCTGAGCTAAGGGCTGGGGCACAAATGAAAGAAGGCGCTTTCCTTCTGAGAGAAATGAGCAGCTGAAAATCATGCAGGGGGTGGCGGCCGAGGGCGCACGTGGCGGGCACGCCGGAGGCGAGCCGCCTCCCTCCGTGTGCGTGCGAGCCGCCTCCCTCCGTGTGCGTCCGCACCACCTGCCCGCTGCTGTGCGGCGTCCTCCGCTCGTCCCAGCCCCAGGCCCGCCCAGAACTACCTGCTGCTGCCTAGGCGCCCTCAGGCCAAGTCTGAGAAGTTCACTCCCCGTCGTGCTGGTCCGGGAAGGCTGGGCGCCCGCGGAGATCTAGTCTGTCCTGCAGAGCCGGAACCACCCACCCTAGTCCGAGCACCCGACCCATCCAGCCGCTCAGCGAAGCCCAGGGGTCAGGTCCGAGCGGGACTACCGAGGCCTCCGGTTAACCCGTGCGCCCCGGGGCACGCGGAGCTCGCACGGATGGCGGCAAGCAGCGTGCGCCCCGGCGGCCGGAGGTGGAGGGAACCCTGCCTGCCTCCCCCGCTCGCCATGCCTCCGGCTCCCGGCAGACCTGGATGCTGCCGGCTCGCCCACCTGGGCTGCGGAGCGGTTCCCCGGGTCCCTTTCCCTTCCTTCCTCTTCCCTTCCCACCGCCCGCGGCCGGGAGCACGGAAGCTGGTGGCCACCCGCACCCGGGGCTCAGCCTCCTGCCCGCAGAGTCCCGGGACGCTCGAGGGAGCCGCAGCCCTTCCCCAGCAATGAAAAGGGAAGCAAGGTGGCTCCGGGGGTCCCCAACCCGCCTGGGTGGGTGCCGGGTGCCAGTGCCAACAGGTATGGGAGGCCCTGCCGGCCGTTCACCCGTGCACTCCGGGACGGGGGCCGCCACCGCCCTGGGTCTGGGGCGCCGTGCACAGCGAGGGGGCGAGGACGCAGGGCAGGAGCGAGCGCGCGGCGGCGCCACTCACCTCTCCGGGCCGGGGCGCCTCCGCGCGGCGCCGGGGGGCTTCGTCCGAGGCCCGCACGGGGGCGAGGGGCGGCGCGCGATGGAGGCGCCGGGCGGGCGGCGCTCAGCCTGGCGCTCACACCCACAGCCGGCGGCCGCGTCCCCGCATCCTCGCTGCAGCCGCCGCGGGCTCCCACGGCGCCCCCGGGCCGCTCCCCCTACGCGCGCGCCGGGGCCGGCGCAAGCCCCTCGTCGACTCGGAGCGCGAGCTGGGCGCGCTCCTCCCTGTCCTTGTCCTCGGCTCCCGTCTGGGGACGTGCGCCCCGCACCCCTGCGCTCCCTGCACCGCGCGCCGCTCTACCCCTCCCGCTCCCGCCGGCCGCGCGGGCTCAGCCCATGTGCGCGGCCGCCCCGCTGCGCCCCGCAGCCCAGTGGCCGAGGCCCCGCCGGAGTTGCGCGCCCTAGAAACTCCATGCAGCTCGGGCCTCCTCCCGCCGGGCTCCTCCCCGGGGCCTCTGCGGCCGCCGGCGGCACCGCGCGCGCTCTGCCCAGGCGCGCGTGCGGAGCTGGACTGCTGGGCTGCGCGGCCCGCACCCCGGCTTCGGCGAGGGTCGGGAGCCCCCACCCCCACCCCTCCGCCTCGCCAATGGCTCCCTCGGTTTCCAGGCGGCGCAACCTGAGGAACGCCCCCGGCGCGCGCGTGCTCACACTCGCACACACACACACGCACACGCGCTGCACACACAGGCAGACACGCGGGGGGCGAGCTGGAGCTGAGCAGACAGCGCTTCTTCCTTTCCTCCCCAGGGAAGCTGCCCACGTTAACTCTGCAAACTGCCGTCCGCTCGGCGTTGGACGACTCACCCGAGAGCCCCCCAGCCTTAATTGCTTGGTCGCCGGTGCCCACACCTTAGGGCCACAGTTCCACCTGAGAGCGCGACCCGGAGAAAGGGCAGAGCACCAGGTGAAGGGGCTGGTAACCAAAACCAGCAGAAGGAGAAGGATCCCACTTGCCACCCCTGGCGCCATCTAGGGGGACACGCTGCCAGCCCCGATCCCACTGCCCTGGGCCCCAAGAACACTGCTGCTTCCGAGGTCAGCGAGGGAGGGAGAGAGGGGGCGCAGACCCAGGTGTGAGCTAGAAATCCCTACACAGTCTGCAGCCTGCCCTGACGCTGACCCCGGCCACGTCTACACCCCGACAGACCCCTGGGGTCCCCTTCCCCACGCGTCAAGGGCAACAGTTAGCTTAGAGCCTCCAGTTACCTTCCCTGGTCTCCACCTGTCTGCCTCTCATGTGCCCAGGAGCAGAGAGCACACAGTGCAACCGAGGTTTGTGTAGTCAGGAGAATCAAACACCAGGCTGGGTCTCAGGCGACACCTGCCAGTCCCTTCCTGCTCATCCCAAGGTGCGCCAAGGGAGAGGAAAGGAGCAACCCACCTGCGTGGCGTCGGCTAGTCTTTCCTAGTCACAGCATCCCCCTTTCCAGGGTCCCCAGTTTCTTGCCCCTCTAGGTGGCAGAAAGACTGCTCGCCAGCTTGGATGCCTCCAATTCCCAGAATCAAAGAAAAGATACATGTGAAAATTCCCACACCAATCAGGAACAAAGCCGGCGACGGCGCCATGAGCCTCTCCTCCAAACAGCTCAGCAGTCGCCTCTCCGCTGGCTGGTTCAGCTGCCAAGGGAGTTTGGGCATCAGCACTGCCAGCCAGTGACACAAGTTAATCAGAGTCCCCTCGCTGTCTGTGCCTCTGGCTGGTCGCCTGGGCACGGCTTCCGAGTCCTGCTAGCACTCATGGCAGGTCCCGCACCTTCAGCATTTGGCATTTGTTACCCTGTGACTATCTTCTCTTGTCCAGCCCTGCTTACAACCTTGAGCCACTGATTGAGTTTTATGCACCTGGTTGGGAAATGTCCATAAAAGGGGTTTCCATAAAAGGTCGTGGCAGCTGGGTGTGATGGTACACGCCTGTCATTCCAACACTCTGGGAGGGTGAGGCAGGCAGACTGCAAGTTCAAGCCCAGCCTGGGCACATGAGTGATTCAGAGAGACCCAGACTCAAAAAAGGGCTTCAGATGTAGCTCAGTGCAAAAGTCCTGGGTTGAATTCCCAGCACCACAGAAGGAGAGGAGAAAGGAAGGAGAAAGAGAAGGAAGGAAGGGAGAGAAACCAGGGAAGAAAGGAAAGAGAAAGAGGGGGAAGAAAGGAAGGATAGAAGGAAGGAAGGAAGGAAAAGAACGGCAGCCAAAAGGGTCGCAGCAGATGAGTAGAGTTGGCAGGGTCTCTTTGACCTTTCCCTGTAAGCCCCTAGTTTGAATGAAAGCTACATCTTCTAACAATCCGTTTCCTGTCTAAGTTATTTTCCTTTCAGGATGGCAACCAGGTTGCCAAAGCCCTGTGGCAAGTCTATATACAAACAGGCAACTGCCAGTAAAATACAGGGGTCATCCCCTACCATAGTTACTTTCTCTCCATTGAGACACAATACCTGACACCCCCAATTTAAAGGAGGAAGGGTTTATTTTGGCTAGAAGTTTCAGTCCATGATCAGCAGGCTTAAATGGAGAAAGAGTATGACGGAAGGGCCTGGTGGAGGAAAGCTGCTCTCCTCACGGTGGTTAGGAAGCAGAAGGAGGAGGCAGGAGTCAGGAAGGGAGATGCACCCTTTGGGTCCCACCCTCAGGGACCTGCCTCTTTGGGTCACGCCCCACCTTCTAACAGCAAGTCACCTGTATCACCCCCATCACTCAGTCATCTTCCAGAAGCCCCGCCTATGAGTGCAAGAGGCCCTTGGAGGTCATTCTTGATTGAAACCATGCACTCTGCCCTCACGTAGCGCCTGTGTTGTTTGTCCTCTCGAAATCTCATCATCCCCATCTATAAATCAGGGCCAGTTATAATCTCCACCCTCTAAGGGTGCTGGAGAGCTTAAATGTGATCCTGTGAAACAGCAGTTCATGCAGCTCATCCAGGCCTAAAGTAAGCTGTCAACAAAAGGTGGCAGTTGTCCCTCTAGGTCAGTAGTTAACAGATATCAAAGTCATTCCTTTAGCCCAGGATACTAAGTCCAAGGTCCTCAAGAACTAGAGAAGCAGAGGGGACTTTGATGAGTCTAGCAAAGGCAGTGTCCCTCCATCCTCACCAACTGTGACCATTTGGGGACCTCGAAATGAAGTGAGTTGCAGGTTCACAGGCCCTGACACCCTTGCTCCAACTCTTATCATCCTTCCTATTAAAATTTCACATAAAACATTGTACCAGTTACAATATGGGAGGCTAAAATCAACACAGGAGAGGAAGAGGAAGTAAACAAGATGAAAAATGGGATATGTATATGTACCACTTCCCTGAAATGAATGCAATTATTATGTATGACAAGCATATACGAATAAATTTTTTAAAGCTCAAAAACTAACGGAATCAACATAGAGCAAGATGAATGGAAGGACTTCTCTTGATCGTGCATTCATAATGAGGTTTAGTGCAAGCACTCGCTCCCATCTAGAATGACATGGCCCTGAAAGAAGCAGCTAGAAGAGGACCTTAATTTAGTTCTCCTCCCACCTCTAGGTCAGGGACTCAGAGTTCCACAAATGGCGCACCTGAAGAAATGAGTGAGACAGCTGGAGGACTGTGGCCTCGACAGGGGTGATCGCTTCCAAATGGTCAAAGCCACCCCTACCCCCGCCTCTTCTACTCTCCTGTCTTTTTTTGTTCTATTTTACCATCAATTAGTACATCTATTTCACGTGCCTGACACAGTCAAGGGTAGAGGATAATGAGGGTCCGTTATCTTCTGAATAGAAAAAGGTTGAAAATTTTAAAAGTTAGTGGAGAGAGTATTGGATGGAGAGTGATTTTGATGGTTTCCATCAAGGTATGGAAGATAAAACAAATGGACTCCTTCTAACACACACTCCCGACTTTATGACTAGAGGTTTGTTGAGCGTGTATTTGTGTGTGTGAGAGAGATAGAGAGAGAGACAGAAAGAGCCAGAGAGAGAAACAGAGAGACAGCGGGTTGTCCGGGCCTTGCTCAAACTTGGAATCCTCCGGCCTCAGCCTCCCAGAGTGCTGCGATGACCGCTGTGCACCACCACATCCAGCAGGCTGCAGGTGTTAAAGTAGTTCATAACAGACAACTTGAACAGAAGTTAGTTGCTAGAAATAACACAATGGAAAACACTGGCTTGGAGTCTGGGCAATGGGCAAAGGGCAGAAGCGCCTTGAGGAGGAGGTCGAAAGTAGCAAGGGCTTCCAGAAGCCTCTTGGGGAGGACTCAGAAGACATGGAGGAAACTTATTGGAAGCTGAAGAACAGCACCAAGTCATGTCCTGGCAGAACAGGTAGCAACGCTGCCGCCTGTATCGGCGTGGCCTAAGGAACACGTGCATGCAACCAGGCTTCCGAGGTTCCCGGTGCCTAGGGTGAAAGGCAAGTGGGGGGAGATGAATTCAAGAAGCAGCACTTCAGTTTTTCCAGGAGAATTGAGAAGAAATAGTGAGGGCCTGACCTCAGAAAGGGCGACTGTCTCTCATTGTGGCAAAAATCTTTCAAAGCCAGGTGGTAAAATCTGGGGTCTGGATAAAGTCTAAGTTAAGGCTGGGGCTGGTGATGCTTGAAGACTGCAGGCACATTTAAGGGCAGATCTAAAAGGGCTGCCACGTATCTTAAAGACCCTGACCCTCAAGGCAGCCTTACAGACACTAAATATAGAGAGCTGAGCAGGGCCTGTTCTTTTATGTTTTGTTTTGTTTTGTTTTTCCTTTTTGGTGGTAGTGGAACCCAGAGACTTCAAACTGAGCTACATCCCCCGGCCGCGTTTTTTATTTTTTATTTTATTTTAAGACAATCTCGCTATTTTTCCCAGGCTGGGCTGGAACTTGCAATTCTCCTGCCTCAGCCTCTCAGAGGGCTGGCTTTTGTCCAATGGAGGGATTATAATTTGAATCGCAGAAAAAAAAGAGTGCACTAACTTGGATCCAAAAGGGACAGAACCAATACAACAGGAAAGACCTTTGGCTCCCTGACCGTCTATGGGGAAAAAACAGGCTGCAAATAGGAGCCATTTCTTTTAGGAAAGGGAAAATGACTCTGAGACTAGAACCAAGAACCTAAATGGTTAGGCCAGGAGGCACAGAGTGACATTCTCAGGAAGCAGGACCAGCCCTCGATTAAGGAACAGGGGCCATGTTCAGAACTAGACTTCAGAATCGCTGGGCCCCATTGGCAGCTACAGGAAACACCCCCTCTCTTTCCCCTATTGAAGGGGTGCCTGTTGCACTCACAGGTGTATGGGGGTTAAGTGGAGAGGAGGGAAAGCATAACTTGTCTCCTCAGCTAACCAATCTTCATTGAAAAGGACTCCACGAGGGAGCCCCTGCCAGAACCTGCCATCCAGGACCTTAAGCCTGAGATTCCTGCTGCAATGAGATGAGGCTTTCTGAGGTTTAGCGATGTTTCTGGATATCTCTCATGTTGGGAAAATATGAATAATTGGGAGCTGAGGGTGTGTTTTTGACTATGGTGAATTAAAGAACACCATAATTTTTTTGACATTGCTCTCATTGAGAGTTGAGATCTACATTACTCTTCCTTTCTCTTAAATTTAGACAGTATCCATAGCTTCTTTATCTCTCTCTCCCTTCCTTTCTTTCTTTTATATATATATATATATTTTTTGTGAATAGGTTTTTTATTAGTCCATGTCTGAAATGCATAATGAGTACATTTACCTTGGGGAGTTGGTACATATACTTATGACATCCCTTTTACTTCCGGTTCCCTCCCCTCCCCCGTCCTCCCCAATCCTTAGATGCCCTTCCCATCTCCACTAAGTCTACCTCCCTGCTTCCTATCATCTATCTTTTATTTAGCTCTTTAAGTTATTTGTATCTATACTTTTTCATAAAAGAGAAACCATATGATATCTAAGACTTCTTTAACAAATAAAGGAATTGTTTCATGTAAGCTTCCAGGCATAAGACTTAAGGAACTGGGAAAACATCTATTTCCTGTATCTTGGACATTCTTTTGGAGCCCCAACTCACCATATGAGAAGGGCAGTTGCCCCACGGCCACCATGTTGTGGGCAGCCCAAGCTGGATTTGTGGAAAGACTTTGTGAAGGGAGGGAGGGGGGAAAAGGAGTGAGTGCCTGGCCTGTCTCAGCTCTTCTAGACCCTGCTATGACAGTCTTCTCAGCTGAAGCCTCCAGTACTCCAGAAAAGGAATAAACCGCCCATACTGTACTGTATCCTGTCTGAATTCCTGATCCACAGAAATAGACAAGGTAGTAAGAAATTGTTGTATTAAGCTTCTTGGTTTGGGGGTGTTTGTTATGCAGCAATAGATAACCAGAACAATTTACTAACTTGAATAGATGCCAAAAAATAAAGTGGGAAACTCTAATTGCAAAATAACATGTATGATGCTATTTTTGAAACATGCAAGATAACATGCATGATGCTGTCTGCCTTTACTATCCATTTACTCATAACATATTTGCACACAAACTAGAATGCTTTCTGCGAACTAACTTTGGAGAATCAGTATTAGAGTATTAAAGTCCACAATAAAGATTTTAAATATTGGCTTAATTTTTAATAAAAAAAATTCTGCATTGATTTTATTTCAAAGCAATAAATACGCAAGACAAAAAAGAATAGCAGAGTCACTGCCAAAAAATGAAAGAAAGAAGAAAGGAAGGAAGGGAGGGAAGGAGGGAGGGCGGAAGAAAAGAAAGAACTAAGTTTTTACTCTGCTACCAAATTATTATTGCAAAGAGATTATATTAACATATATGTTAAAATTTCATTTCTAGAGTAAGAAAAATTCAGACAAAACTATCAACAAACCAAAATAAGGTTAGTTTTAAGAGTGTAAACAACATTAGAACATAGAGGAAAAATGAACTAATAAACTTAGAGGGTTAAATGGCCTCATCGGGGGCTTATATATTCAGTTGGGATGTTATCATGCATGAAAGTAAAAGAAAAATATCCTCCTAATGGAATAGGTCATAAAAGAAGTGATATTTTTCCTTTCTATTTAAAAAAAACTACCCAAAAATATGTATTAGCCAATGGAGGGTGGGGTCAAAGTTAAGAACTCAGAAAGAAGGAAAAGCATGTGTGAACTCAACACTCTCTGCTGCCTTTCTTTGAACATTAGTTAATTTCCAAGTAGCAATGAATGAAAGACCAAAAGTGATACCTCTGAGATTTTAGAGTGTTACAGGTATAGGGAAAAAATTATCATAGTTTAGTATGAACAAGATAGCCCAGATCGGACAGACTAAAATCGAAGGGAAAAGAAACCTCAGAAAAGTGGAAGTATCATTCTGGTCCATTTTCCCCCAAAGACATCTACTTGTTTTTGAGTTGTACAATGTGAAAGGCAAAGAAAAGAAACCAAACAGCAGCTAGGAGGTTAAAAAGTAGAGAAGAAATTTTGCACTGCTAGCAAGACAAAAAATAGAAATCTAGACACTGCCAAGAAGGTGAAGCATTGGTAAATGCCCAATGCTTTGAGTGGTTTGAGTGGAAGCGCTTGAAAGACTATAGGCATTAATGGGCTGGGGGGTGTAGCTCAGCAGTAGAGTGGTTGTCTAGCAGGCACAAGGCTCTGAATTCAACCTCTAGCACTGAAAAAAGAAAAAAAAATCATTTTGACAAAGGCAAAACAAAAGGCTTTGGAGAATTGAATCCAGCCTCAAATTATCACAATAAATGATTAGCAAAAGGTGATCTATACCCAACCTAACTGCTTGCCAAGTGAAAATTAAAGGTCTCTCCAAGGAGGCAGAACAATGGGTAGAGTTGCTATAGCTTTTCAGATATAACATCCAGCATTTAATGAAAAATTACCAGACATGCCAAGACAAAGGACCAAATTAAGGAAAATTCGCAAGGAAAAACAGGCAACAAAAACACAGGTTATCAAAATATTGAAATTATATACAGCAGGGATTAATGGGGATAAATATTCAAGAAAACAAATGTGTCAACAAGATAAAGACACAGGGAAGCTCACCTGGGAATAACTAGAATTTATTTAAACAATAAAACAATGACTATAGAATTTTTAAAAATAATAAAATGAAATCATGAATCTAAAATCAAACAAAAAATAAAATTCACTTGATAGATGTGCTAAAAGCAAAGTAGACATAGCAGAAGAAATTAATTGTTAAATAGGTGAGTAGAAAATATCCTACTAAAGTGTGAAGAGAAGAAAGGATAGAAAATAGAGAAGGGCACTTAAGAGAGATGCCAAACATGGTCAATAAGTCAAACATGCAATTAAAATCTGGGAAGAAGGGAAGAGAAAGAATGGGGTTGATACGATATTACCTGAGAATTTTCCAGAACTGATAAAGACAATAACCACAGATCCAGGAAGCTCTATGAACGCCAAGCAGTATATGTACAAAGAAAGCCACACAAAGGCACTCTAATTATATTTCTAAAAAACAAAGACAAAATGTTAAAAGCAGCCCAGCACAAACACACCTGTTAAAGAACAATAATCAGCTGGACAGATGACATCTCAAGAGAAATGATAAAAGTCAGCGCAACTGATAATTGTTAGTATAATCTTTGGTGTGCTATAAGAAAATAACTGTCCATCTACATTGTGAATGCAGTAAAAATGCCCATTAAAAAAACAGTGGAGGTACTTTTGCTTCTAAACTGGTACTAGACGTTCCTGTCAACTGCTAACAAAATCTAAACAAGTTCAGACAGTACATGAATGAACTGCTTTCAGTAATCGGACAACAGTGTGAAACTTCAGTTCATATAAGAAAAGAAACAAATGAAGTGAGATCTACAGTTCCCTCACTTTCTGCCTAGAGACATTTTCTAAATTGCTGTAAAAGGAAAAGAAACAAAAGCAAACATAGAGGCCCACCGAGCTGAGGAAACAGAGCTCAGAGTCACAGGAAATGGAGTGGCTGGAATTTGTGGAGCAGAGAACTGCAGTGAAGAAAACTATGCAGCTGAGGATATGGAAAAATCTTCACAGGGACTTCTTTTAAGATCCTGCTAATAACAATGTGTGGACATAGGAGAAAATTTCATGCCACCAGGCAAAGGCAGTGGAGAGCTCTAAGTTAAACAATTTGTAGAACTAGAAAAGAACTGGAAGATATTCAAGTTCTAATAACTTTTTTTTTGAGTACTGAGGATTGAGCCCAAGGACTCAAGCTAGGCAAGCATTCTATCACTTGGCTACCTTTCCAGGCCTTTTAATTGTTTTTGTTTGTTTATTTGTTTGTTTGTTTTTGAGACAAAGTCTCACTAAGTTGCCCAAGTTGAGTTTGAACTTGTGATCCTCCTGCCTCAGCCTCGTAAGCAGCTGAGTAGCTGGGATTAGAGGTGAACATCACTGTGCTCTGCCAAATTCTAATGGATAATTCAGTAAGACTGAATTATTATTATTGCTCTCTAGAGTAAAGGATATTCTCAGCTTTCCCCTGAAAGAGCTTAACAACAAATATCAAAGTCATTCTCAAGTAACTAGTCTGCCTAAGAAAGTTCAAAACTCTTCAAAGGACAAAAACAAAATCCAGAAAGGCAACAACATGTCCACAGAAATGAAAGCAGAAACAATGGCAACTAAAGTCATCAAGGAGGACTTTCATAAGCACAATAACATAAAGGACAATGTAAACAAACTGAAGAAAATAATGAAGCTATAAAAAGAAGCAAATGAAATTTTGAATTCTAAAAAACCAAAAAGGAAAAACTTATGATCATCTCAATGCAAACAAAAAAGAAAATTTGGCAAAATTCAATACTCATCCACAGTGGAAACTAGGAACACAAGGGAATTGTGAAGGACACTACAAGAATGTACAGGTAGCACTATAGTAAGTGATCAAAGATTAAATGCTTTTTATATCAAATAGGGAAAAAGCCACTACCTAACATTTGGTGGAGGTGCCAGTCATGGAAATAAGTTAATAAAGAGAAAGAAAATGCATATATATTGATAGGCAAGCAGGAAGTAAAGCTGTTTTACTGAAAATATGATTTTGTATGTAGAAAATCTGAGACTAACGGGTGTCTTTTTTTTTTTAAACAGGTGTCTTTTGCAAGGTCACAGAACACAAGATTAATACTAACAATCAGCAACTGGAAAATGAAAAGTTAAAAAACAGTACCATTTACCATAGTCTCAAAAGAGTGAAATAATAAGAATAAATTATAAAAATAACCACCACATCTGTATTCTACAAACTACAAAACCCTGCTGGGAAAAAAAATTAAAGACTAAAAGTCAATAGAGATCTACAACGTGTTAATGCCCTGGAGTTTTAATATTTTTAAACAATTCTCCCCACATAGATCCTGAGGTGCAACATAATCAAATCAAAATTCCAGCAAGCTTATTTTTCTTTCTGCAAAATTTGACAAGCTGTTTTAAAATTTTATCTATAAAGCAAAGGACACAGAATAGCCAAATCATTTTTTTAAAAGAAGAAATTTGGAAAGGACTACTTGATTTCAAGACTTACAGAGCTAATCAAGAGAATATGCTTTTGGCAAAAAGATAGCTATATAGATCAAAGGAAAAGAATAGAGCAGAAACAGACCACATGGATGATCAACGGCTTTTCCCAAAGGTGCTAAGTTAACTCAGTGAGGAAAAGGGTCGCGTTTTCGTCACACTGTGCTGGAACAACTGTGTATTCAGGCAGCAATAAATGAACTTTAATACTTACTTTACCCCCTGCACAAAACAAAGTGAAAATGGATCATAGACCTAAATGTTAACTGCATTGATGCCACAGAATTTAAAAGAAAACATAGGAAAAACAATTGCAACTTTGAATAAGCAAAAATTTCTTAAATAGGATATAAAAAGCCCAAATCACAAGGAAACATTTGATAATTTTGATTTCATCAAATTTAAAATCTTGTGCTCAAAAGATATCTTAGAAAAAAGGAACACAGAAACCTCAAAGAAAAAATAATGACAATACATATATCTAATAAAGAATTTATAACAAGAATAGGTCAAGAAGCCAAGCACAGAGGCACATGCCTGTAATCTCAGCATTTGAGAGGCTGAGGCAGAAGGATCGCCATGAGTTCGAGGCCAGCATGGTCTACATAGTGAGTTCAAGGCCAGTCTGAACTACATGGTGAGATTCTGTCTTAAAAAAACAAACAAAGAAAAGAAAGAAAAATAGACAAGAAGTCTACAACTCAATGTTACTAAAATAAACATGTCAATATTTTACAATGGGTCAGTGATTAGAATAACACTTCACATGATGTATGAACAGTCAATAGCGCATGAAAAAAGTGCTGAACATCATTTCTCACTCATCGGGGAATGAAATTGAACACTTCAGCGGAGAGCGGGGCATGGTGACACATTCCTGTAATCCCGGCTCTTGAAAGGCAGAGGAAGGAGGATCACCGTGAGTTCATGGCCAGCCTGAACTACATAGCAAGACCCCGTCTCAAAAAAAATTTTTAAACTGCAAGAGGATACAAGTAGTAGAATAGATCAAATTTAAATGTCTGACAGTATCAAGTGGTAGCAAAAAAGTAGAGTAAGTGGACCTCTTGTATAACACTGTTTGGCATATAAACAATCCAATAATATAGAAAACTATTTGGCAGTTTCTTGTAACATTAAATGCACAACTATCCTATAATTCAGCAACCCCAATCCTCCCTTTCCTTAAGGTAGTAAGGTCCACAGCATAATTTTTACATGAATTTTCATAGCAGCTTTATCTATAATAGGCAAAATCTGGGAACTAGCCAAACCTGCATCAATGGGTAAATATATGAACCAATTAATGATTTTTTGTGGTACTGGAGATTGAACCCAGGGCCTTCACACCAAGCTACATCCCACATCTATTTTATTATTTTTTAAATTTTGAGGGCTAGGGATTTAGCTCAGTGGTTAAAAGTGCTTGCCTAGCAAAGCACAAGGCCCTGAGTTCAATCCCCAACTCAAAAAAAAAAAAAATTTGTTTTGAGACAGTCTCACTAAGTCAGTAATTTGTCCAGGCTGAGGTTGAATTCACACCCCTCCTGCCTCAGCCTCCTAAAGTCCTGGGACTATACCTGTGCACCACCACAACCAGCTCATGCAATGAAATTCTACTCTGCAATTATAAAGAACAAACTAGATACCCATATAACAAGATAATGGAATTTCAAAAACAGTGTTTTGATAAAAGAAATCATGGGGCTGGAGATTTAGCTCAGTGGTTAAAGTGCTGCTTTGCAAGCACAAGGGCCCGAGTTCAATCCCCAGCACCAAAAAAAACCAAAAAACTCGATAAAAGAAATCAGACAAGCACAAGTAAATTCTCTATCATTTCATTCTAAAGAAGTTCTAGAATAGGTTTCATAAATCTATAATGATAGAACCAACCAATGGACGCTGGGATCCCAGAGCAGAAGGCTGGCTTCTGAGGGGACTAAGGGAATTTTTAGATCGGTGGAAACTTTTATGTCTCTATTACGGCGATGGTTACAAAGATTATACATTTGTCAAAACTCATCAAACTGTACATTTTAAATGCATGCATTTTATTACATATAAATTATACTCAATAAAGTTGATTTTAAAAGAAGGAAGTGAAACCTTAAAGATTATGTTGGAAACACTTTTAAAAGGTGAGGTAAATACAGTTTTAAACACTCACATGGAGAATTTGTTACCAGTATACCCATCCTAAAAGAAATGCTACGGTGAATTATTCAGGCAGGGAAAAAAACATTGTTTCAGATAGAAGAATGGAGATAGTAGAATAAAGAGCACCAGAAAAGGTAAATGTGTGGGTAAATCTAAATAATAGTTACAGCTTGAGCATTCATAATCTAAAAACCTGAAATTCAAAATGCTGCAAAATCTGAAACATTTCAATGCCAACACGATACCATAAGTGGAAAATTCCACACCACAAAATTTGGTTTCATGCCCCAAAGAATTAAAAACAGTGTATAAAATTACCTTCAGGCTCTTTGTATAAGGGGTATATATATAAGTTTTGTATTTAGACTTGGATCAGATCCCCAAGATATTTTATTATTTAGGTGCAAATATTCCAAAATTTTTTTTAAAATCCAAAATCCAAAACACTTCTGGCCCCAAGCTTTTCAAATAAGGGACATTCAGCTTGTATTGTGTTTCAATCCAACAGTAATAAATGTTAATAACGTTGGTAGGTTTTTAAATATCCAAAGAAATGAAATTCGTGACAAGTGCACAAAAGATAGAAGTGTAACAAATGAAATTAAAGTTCTGAGGTCTTTGCATGGAAATGACAAGTGAATTAATTTAGGGTGCATACCAATGGGACAGTGACACACACGGCACTCCCCAGGGTTATCATGAAAAGAGTGGCAGAATAACACAGGAATAATGTGGGAAAAGGAATCATAAAAACACTTGTCTGCTTCCCTATAAGGTAAAGAAGGAGTAAAGAGGGACCATAGAATAAAGTGAATTGCAAAGCAAATAGTAAGATTTTAGACTGAAACTCACATAAATCAGTAATTGCAGTCAATATTACCTGGCCAAATATATTCTACTCTCAAGACAAAGATTGTTACACTAAAAGGTGCCGACTGGATTTTACTTAAAATAGACCCAGATTAAATATGAGGAGACGTGATTACGAAACAAGAAAAGATGGAATATGCAAACACCTAGTGGGAGCCAGGGCAGCTGTGCTAATATAAAAAACACAGAGTTTAAAATGAAGAGGCTTTACAAAAAAGAAAGATACTTCCCAATGATGTGTGTGCTGAAGAAGCCTGTTTAGAGAGAACATTTCTAAAACTGGATACACCTAATAAAATATGCTCAAAAGACACAAAGCAAAACCTACAGAATTCGAAGTATAGATGAGTCCAATCTGAACAATACAGTAATCAGAGAAGTAAGTGTAGGGTGTTAATCACAGTAAAGAGAAGAGAATCAAAATGTATTATCAAAAATCTATAAATTAAGAAAAGGTCTGAGCACATTTAGCTATGTGTGTTGAAGCAGATTTGATTAAACACAGTTGCCGCGGGAAGATTGAAAAAGAGAGCAATATGTTATTTCGTTTCAACATAAACATTCCTGAGCTTTAATTTTTTATTCTTTTTTAAATTCAGAAAAAGAAGTTGAGCCCTCAGATGGTAGTGTATGTGGACATTTTTAAAACCTCCCTGAAATCTACAAAAATCAACAAAAGAGCTAATAATTAAGATGAAAACTAAGCTGAAACTCTGAGACAACCTTAATCTTGCCCTACAAATGCCAAAGAATCATTGCCAGACACAGCTCACGCAGAGCCAAGATGAAACAGGATGCTGGGGTTGGCCACGATTCCTGAGGTTGAGAACCAGGGCAGTGGTGTAGACAGAAGAGCCTGGCTGGTAGAATCCCCACCCCAACTACAGCAGAGATCTGGAGTTGTGGGTGCGGCTCAGAAAGAGGAAGGTCGTTCCTTCAAATCAGCTACAGCGGAGAGGCTGGAGAGGGGCCTCCTGCCAGCCTTAACTTTAACTGCCAGATTTTTGACCGGGAAAGGGAAGGGATCAGATGAGGAAGAAAGCAAATTTCTCATCAAAACAGAAAATGAAAGGTAGAGAAAAGCATTTGCTGACCTCTTACCACTCACGCCCAGTAAGATGCCAGAGCTTTTGCCCTCTTAGCTGCACAACATGACGATCAGGAATGAGGTTTTTGAATGCCTTTAAACACACTTGAGACTCACTCCAAACCGACTGCATCGGAATCTACAGACATGAGGGCCAGGCAGCAGGAATGGAAAAAAAATTCCCCATAACAAGATAACATATATTAGCCCCATCAACAGGCAAAATTTTAGAATATTCATAATAACCCGATCTCGCCAGAGGTGTAAATAAATAAACATAGTCACAGGACTCTGGAGGGGAAGGATAGTGGTAGGAAACAGTGGTTGTTAGCCGTGAGTGCATACTCTTGACCTCCCTCTATCTCCTCACTCACTTCTGATTAGGAAATTTGGAGAAAGGAAAAGGGTAAGTCGCTTCCCCACCTTGCTCCGTCTGGGGGGGCTCCCCCTGCCCGAAGGGAGCACTTGTTTGCCCTTGACCTTGTGTTTGTCCATCTCTTGCCACGGTTGACAAGGTGACAAATGACCTAATTCCAGGTGCAGCATAGCGAAGCTGACATTTGGGTCCCTATCTTTCTGGCCCCAAATTTAAAAAAAAAAAAAATCAACTGGATAAAGAAGTGCAATTTTTTTATTCCTTTCAATACCATAAAGGTCAAGGTCAACAAAGACAAAAGTTCATTGCTCTCAAACACACAAACCTCAACCTGCATTGGCACCCACCTTGTGTTCTGCTTTACCCTGGAAAGGCCCCGTCTCTCTGCCACAGGCCTGTCCCTCTCCTGCGCTTTGGGTCACATTTCTTCCTAGTGCCCAGGATGTCTGCTCTAGATGGATACCTCTTAGTATTACTACAGCTCCTAGTGCAACAATTGACGCACCCCTCTGGCCTGGAAGCCAGACCACATCAGAGTCATTCTTGGCACCTTGCTCTTTTGCAGCTCTGTACCTAATCCATCTCTGAGTCCTCTCACACAGTCCACAACTCCAAAGTCAAAAGAACATTCAGTACAACATCTCCCTCCCTCCCCCTCTTTTAGCTTCCAGATTCTCTACTCTCCTCCCATCAGATAAGGATTTTTGCTTTCTTGTATTTCCTCTGCTGCTGCTTTACACAAATGGCCATGCCGCGTTCATCATTCTATACCATTCTTTTTCACTGGACAAGATGTTACTTCTCGGTAAATGTCACACCCATCCCCTGTCTTGCACATTTCTCAAGTTTGTTGATGTCTCTGCATACCAGAGGAGCACTCTTTCTACATCATCATTCTTTCTCTACCAGCTTCTCCGGTGGCTGCTGATGGGTTTCTGGCCTCATACTCCCGTAGAGTGTGATCTGGGTACCACTCCACCAAAACAATACGCTTCCCTGACTTCCCTCTGCTTTCCATATCAAGATCTAAGGTCCTCCATAAACAACGATTCCCAATGACCTGGTCCAAGTGACCTCTCATCAGACACTAGTTTCTACCGTGTGTTCTCTCTGCCCTTCCACATTTAGTACCACCTGTCTGCACAGTTCCCACCACAGTCCGGACGTCCCCCTGCTCCTTTGTCCTCAGGACTCTCCTCTCGCTAGCCCCATCTTCACAGGAGGAATGGTGCTGTGTCTCCCAGACCTCGGCCCAGTCACCTCCTCCTTGGAGCAGCATCCACGTCCTACTGACTGCTGCCCAGCTCATACCCCGCTGTTAAATCTTCTTCTTTATTTAACTAATTCCATCTGAAAGTTTCCATGTGTGATCATTTGATTAATGCCTGTTCACCACCATAATGCAAGTTCCATGGGGAAAGGGACCATGTCTATTTATGACCAACATTGCATCCCCAGTGACTAGCACAGTTGGCGCTCTATAAATTTCAGATGAATAATGAATTAACACATTCAGCAATTTTTACAGTCATTAAAAAAAATGGAAACAGAATCCGTACACTCCACACTGCTTCCAAAAACATTTTTTAAAGGGAAGAAGGAATAGTTCTTTTTTTTTAACAGAGGAATGCCAGCACTTAAGTGCAGAAGGAATAATACATATTTAAAGTCACCATTTTATAAGCACTAAAGTAGTGATTGTTTTAGGTAAGAATTACCAATGGATGCTAAAACCATCAGGTCAAGGGTATCTCACAGGCTACATAATTATTTAAAGCCCCAGCTAAGAATTTTTTTTTTTACAGTTTTAACTGGTTGGAACAAAAAAGAAATATGAGACAGAGACCTACACAGTTGCAAAATCTAAAATCTGTAGGTACCATCTGGTCCTTTACAGACAAAAAATTGCTTACCTTCGCATTCAATGATAGTTGAACAAGAACAGGTGTGTGAGTCAGCTTTCTGTTACTGTAACAAATACCTAAGATTGATCAACTTTAAAAAGAGAAGAGGTTCATTTGGGCTCAAAGTTTTGGAGATTTCAATCCATGGCTAATGGACCTTGCTGCTTTGGCCCCATAGCAAAGTAACACATCATGGCATAAGCACCTGGCACATGCCTGCTCACTTCATGGCCAGGTACAAAGAAGAAAGGACTGGACCAGAGTCCAACAACCCTTCCAGAGGAACACCCTCAATGACCTGTGACCTCTTGCTAGGCCCCACCTCTTAAAACTTCCACCACTGTACTCACAGCTCCAAGCTGGAGATCAAGCCTTTAACATAAAGGCCTTGGCAGGGTGGGAAGGGGGCCACTCAGGATTCAAACTATAGTATCATAAATATATACAAACAATTAAAAAATGTAAATTGACATCGATGTAAATTGATGTATATCCATCACAGATACACGTCTCCCTATGGTTTTGTATTCGATGCAAGAAATAACTCCAAAAACCTACTTTCCATAGTATTTCAGAGACACTGTTCAGCTAGGTTCATAGTTATAAGAATCAATTTCCAGTAATCTACCACCATCATGTACATTTAATGCTTTCTTCTTTCAATCTTGGTTCCTAAGATTGGGGAAGTATAACAGTATCTCATAAAACTAAAAGAAACACAAACAAGTTACTAATACTAAAACTATTCTCTAAGGTATAATATATGTACATGTCAACATATATAAAAAGAGCTATGAAGAAAAAACTTAAACACGCAGAGAGAAATTCATACAATCACCCAATAAATAAATAGAACAGGACATGGCACTACCTAAAAAAAATTGCAGAAAGCGCCGGCGGGCCTCCTGACCCTGG
>PVJO010024437.1:0-24416 GCA_004026905.1 Hystrix cristata | reverse complement strand
CTGGAATGCAGTGGCTAAGCTATTTTGCTAATTTTTTCTGGTGTGGACACTCAGATATTTATATTTAGACCAACTAGGTACAGAACGGCTTTACAAATATTAACTTTAAGAAGGCAATGCAAGTTTTTAAAATTCCATCAGCATTTGAAGTATTTTGGTTATATTATAACATGGCAATAATTGATAACTTCAAAAATTAAAATGTTTCTTAAATGCTTCTCTCTATTCCATTTGTTACATATTTTTCTTTCCTCAAACCTCTATTTCTGGCATAATCCTTTATTCATTCAATTTTCTTGTCTTTTTAAATGCAAATAAGATTTTGGCAAATTTACTAAAGAGACTAAGAAGTTGCTGTAACACAAAGGCAGACATAAAATAAGTAAGTAGCTATTTTGGTAATTTTGATAGCAAGAGAGCTAAAATGTCCCAAGTTTTTCTTGGACAAAGTGAATAAGGAGATGTGAGAAGGACTTTTAGCCAGCTCTAATTAAAGATGAACATAAAATAGAGATGCTGGAAGCCATCATCTGACTCTTTCTACTTAACAAAAATTAAGTAGTAAATGGGGTATACGTCTGTGAAAGATCGGGCATAGATGATACTGTCTAGAATTTCACATAGAAATACAAGGACAAAGCCATTTAGTACAGCTCAGAAACATCTGTTGTGTTGGTCAGCTTTCCCCTTGGTGAGACACAATATCTGCCACCTACAATTTAAAAGAGGAGAAGTTTAATTTCGTTCATGCTTTCCAGGGATTCAGTCCATGGTTGGCTGGCTCCCAGGCAGAAATATGATAAAAGTGCACAGTGTAACAAAGCTGCTTAGTTTATGGTGGCTGGGAAGCAGAGCAAGGGAATAGTGCCAGAGAAGAAGGGGAGACTAGACATAGACCCCAAGGTCACACTTCCATGAGCCACCCAAGCACATTTAGACGTGGGCTCTACCCTTCCCCCAGGATGGTCCCCAAACCAATTTAGTTTATAACTAAGCTAACTGTCATAATGGTTAAAATAATAATTTTGTTATTAATTACCTTTATAGTACCCTTGGCCAGATTGAGACATTGGCGAATGTTTTGGCTTGAATTGTTCTGCCTTTCTTGTGGTATCAGCTTCCCTACATATTACTTCTACACCCATATCTGGAGTACTTCTTGTGGCTGTCTATTTGGAGTTAGGACTAAACTAATACTTTCACCCATGGTCAGATGAACAGGTGAGCCAGTCAGTCAGGCTGCTCATGGGGACCCGTATATAAAAGGTCACATTACAGCTACCAACTCCCCACGACTCCCCTAGCTTCTTATATGGCACTCACACTTTCTTGTTATATGGCACTCACACTTTCCTGGAAAATATACAAAATACATATTTAAAGAACTTCAGCTTAAAGTGGTTCCAAATTTTAGCCTGCTTGTAGGCTTCTCCCACCTAGTATGACTTTACCTAATTTCTTGCTCAAGAACCCCCCTTATCTCCCACTTCCTGGGCTTTCTATTCCCCTTGAGCGTGCTAGTTTATCTTTTCAGCATTCATGCTTAATATAGTACTTACTAACACTCATGCACATCTACATGTAAACAGCAAACGTTTTTATCTGTTTTGTTGCTTTATTTTCAATGCATAAAGCAATATCTGGCCCATACTAGAACCTCAATAAGAAAAATATTAAATAGTTATAATATTTCTTGTATGAGTGAGTAGATATTAATTTTGTCAAGGATTGCTGGGAACAGGTTCTAAACTTAGATAGCATTTAATCATCCAGAAGTTTCCCTAAGGTTATTCTGTGTTCAAATATTGGAAATCAAGTCACTCAGATTATTTCCTGGTATAACTTATTTTATGCGAGCATTTACCAGGGTTATAAGAGAACCCTGAAAAACTGTAGTGTGAATTATAGTTTAATTGTCCTTAAACCGCTTGAGCACCCAACAAAATTGCACACGCTGGTCTCCAGGCTGCGTTAGGGAAACAGCTGAGCCTCTTCAGTCATCCTCCAGAAGCAATGGTAATGGCCACGTGATCCAGAGAAGTTAAAAAAAACGTACTCTCCTTTAAGACAGAGAAATTGACTGGGCTGAGCATGCTCAGTCATTCGCTCAACTCAGTGTCATACAAATCATTTCTTCTACTTTGGGTAAAAGTGTGTGTGTGCGAGTGCTCATGCACATGTGTGTGTGTTTGGGGCAAAGCCAAAGAATGTACTTTAGTGGGAATCCTATTATGGACATATCAGGTGAGAAAAATGGAGTTCACCACCTCCCCCAGGCCATTCAACAATTCCCAGTCTTTATGACTCACTGGGCTGAACTATTCAGCTTATAGTCATATATAGTCCTAGCATTCCTCAGAGGAGAGATATGAATAGATTACCAAAACTATAAGCAGCCCTTTTGACGTACATATAAATCCAGACTCTCTCAGCTCTAAACATTTGTTTATTCTTTTTGAAACAGTAGTGAGTGGTTTAGCATTTGGCCTGAAGGACTAAGGTATGACTCATACCACTGCATCAATTAAAATAACTAATTGCCTAATAATAAATACATTGTAGATAGGAGTTAAACTATAAAATATAGAGAAAGGTTAAAGGGTCATTTTGTGACAAGTGGAATTTGTACTGGTATGAACACCTTTGATCTTATTATCTGTGCTCTGTGCAATCATTCACTCTTATTTTAATCTTTACTGGGTTAGTTTTGCTCATTCTTAAATTTTCAACTTAGATTACATTTCCTCCAAAATATCTACATCCTGCTTGGCTTGGTTAGTTGCCTCTGTTATTTGACTTCCTCAATCCTCTTCAACACTCATTACCCGGTACTTCTTATTATCAAGCCTTATTCACTCTTCTGGTAGGAAATTCTACTTTAATTGTCTGATAGCCTTTTTGAGTTATATGCCCTCTGAGGGCATATATCATCATGTCTATTTTGTTCATGACTATTAACAAGGCAACTGTGCCTTTAATAAATTTTTATCAAGTGAAAGAATGATTGATTCCAAGAGAATAGAAAGCATGAAGTCTTCCCTGGCATGACTCATTAGATTTGGTGTTTGGGGAATTCACAAATTTCACATAGCGATTGTTTCTCACAGGTGGCTACTATGGAAACTTGTACCCACGTTGTTGCTTGTCACTGGGCTGACCCCTCCGTGGAGATGCCTTGCTATGTCTCCTTGGTTAATCACACATCATGTGAGTGAGCTGCCTGTTTCCTTTGCGATCTGAATTTTCGTTATTCCTCGGACAGGACTTTTTGATATAAAGTTTATGAAAAACACTCAAATAAGACACAGAAGAATACAAAAGGATGACATTTACCGGTGATCGGAGATTTCTGCTAGTACCCCAACCAAAAGGAGCGTTAGAGCTTTACGTGATTCCCTCTGGTTCCCTAAGACACGGCCCTGGGCCTTGGAGTTTTTGTCTAGAATAACTCCTTTGCATATTAAGTACTTTGCATTTTGGCTGTGGGTATAGAAATGGGAAGAAATGCTTCCAAGGGAAGATTTCCAGGAATGAAGAATAATCAGTGCTACACATCTCACCCAGACCCAGGAGCCTCAGAAGAGCAAATACTTAGCACTTGTTACGGACATGAAGAAATCTCAGGATCTTCAGACGTCATTGCTGAGAGCAGAGTCAATATTTCTTTGCTTAAAGTTTCAAAAGTAGAACAACAACAACAACAACAAAAATATATATATATATATATATAAGGTACAGTTTCAAAGATGATTAGGGTAACCTCTAAGGCACCAATACAGTGGTGTTTTGAAAAATATTTTGAGAAAAAAAGTGAAATATTTTGAAATGGACGAAAAAACATTGAATGTCTTCAAGAAAATGTTGGCCGTTGTGTAGTATGTTGTTCTGGGGTTATCTGATTTTACAGAGATCTTCAATTTTCACTGACTTTGATGTATGTTGTACCTCTATAGACTGTAGAAACTCACAGCAATGCAAAGGATTCAGTATAAGGAAATATAGCTGGATTTTGTCTGGTGGAAATGTGGTATTTTTACTGTCCTACATACTGAACAATATGATGTCATTTTATGTCTATTCTTTGACTTCTGTGGACCATTTTCTGTTTTACATCTTACTGACTCCCTCAATTAATATGCTAAATATGATATATATTAATTTTATATTTACATAAGAGTCATGAGTATGTTTAACATTTGCAACTTTTCAGATTGCAGGCCAGAGTTGAAAAATTGCTCATTCTCAATGCTGCACCTTTCCTTTGTTGGTCCTGGTTTATTTTTCTGTGGAACATCTAAATTAAATTAAAAACAATGACAATATTAGTAGTAGTTAACATACATTGTATATTGCTGTCAGGGCATTTTCATCATATCAGTTAATTCCCACAAAATATGATATGTTTATTAAAATACATAGTTTATGCACACACAAAATAAGGTACAGAATTCAGTGGTGACTTGTATAATACCATGTAACAAATGGGAGTCAAGATTCAACCCTAATTGCTGCTAGGGAAGTTTGTACTTTAAGACTTGTACCAAATTTTCTCTGTAACTTTGCTTCAACCTTGATTCACCCAGTCCACTCTCAGAGCAGCACCACTACTGATGGAATATCATCAAGCAACAAAAAGTGTATTCAAAATCATTCATAATATCACTCTGATTTACTCGGTAAACACAATCTGTAGGAACCCTGCAAATAGCTTTAATGCAATATTAAGTAGAATTATTTCAAGTCAAGAGCTAGAAAAGTAGTGTGAACTAAAAAGGAAGAAATGGAAGAAGTTTTTGGTTCATTATGCTGAAAAGTCAGTGAGGTCGGCTGGTCCAGAGAGTTGAGTGGAAAGGCTGAAGTCATGTTTGGGGGTAGTTTCTGTCTCCTGGCTCTGTTTGCTTGGCTTCATCCTCTCCCATTTAACAAAGCGAGGACTATAGTCCCAGATGACTGCACACGGCTCAAGCTTTCACTGTCTGTAGAGTTTATAATTCCAAGAAAGCAAAAGGCAGCTTTGTTGATAGTTCCAAAAGAACTGCCCACAAGAGGCCTCAGGCAACATACTCCCGTAGACTAGATTGTCACATCTTCTTTTGCTACATTTTCACTTCTCCCCAATTACTTGAGTAATATCGTTCCCTAAACATTAGTCTACATATGCACATACAGCAGCCCGATGACCTCGTGTTTCCTTCATTCTCTCCTATATTCTTCTAATTTTGTACAATAACACTTCAAGTAATCTAACAGTAGTAGAAATTTCAGTGACAAGTAAGACAGAAGAAAAATACATAGGCAAAAGTAGAAACTGAAATACTCTCAAAAATTGAAATGTATGAGCCTATCTGACTTGCTTTTCTGTAAACAAAGGGATAGTTAAGATTCTGTGTTTCCTTGAAGTTTACATCTGGGAAAGGAAACTATAAAAGACACCATGATATGCCTGGAAAGAATAAGAGGGGATCACTGGGCTTGGGAGGAGCCATAAAAACTCATTGACAAATAAAAGATCTGCCTTGATATTTAACATTGACTTGTTCAGATCAGTTCACTTTGTTCTTAAATGTTTTTATCTTTCATGATCCTGTTTTTATCTGTTTTAAGAATATTTCAAGGCTTCTGTCTGCAGAGTGAGCTAATTAGTTCAGCAATGTCACATGAAGTTATCACCTCTCAAAACGTCTGGTACAACCTTAGTAGTAAATAGTTCAGTGTTTGTAGTTCCCTGCAACAGTATCGTTAGGAATTAAATGTTTTGATGTTTATTGATTTTTAATTTCTCTAAATTAAAACACAGTCAGTGCTATTTTCCCACATGGGAAATTTGAGAGATTTTTGGATTAGTTAAGTGTCCTGATTGGTGAGGTATTTTAGGCAGAATAATTTTGTGTTTGTGAGAAAAAAGGAGGAGATCGGTGTTAGGAAAGCTGGCTAAGAGACTATGTCAGTAACAGGTAGACAGTCATATTATTTTCAGGTTCTTATTTTTGCAGGTGAATGGAAAGATATAAGACCAATAAGAGAGATGTATTGGAGGCAGAGTTGACAAGACAGGACAAATAATTACAATATTTGAGTGGCAGGACAAAGACAGTGTCAAAATTCTGAGATGGATGACAAGGACAGGTTGTAGTTTCTCATGAGACATACCAAGTAGTCTCAATGTTTATGGACTCCGAGATACACATATTGAGAACATTCTATAGTCGACAGAGTTCAAACTGAGAGCTTCAATACATAGCAATGTCATAATGCTTCTGTATTACTTAAGGAAAAAATTGTGTTTTTCTTTTTGATGGCGAATCTGTAGCCAGCAGTCAAAAATATACACACATGACCTCCATGCAAAAAGAAACAGCATGAATTAACAGTGGGGGAACTTTATGAACAAGATTCTTAGTAAAGTTTTGCTTGAAAGCACTAATAAATCAGTTCTGTAGAAAAACCTCTGTCCTGATACAACACCTTCCCCCAAGGTACTGAAGTATGTTCCTCATTTATTACTTGTCTAGGCTTTAACCTTTGTAACTTCCCCTAAGTCAACTTACAAGTCAAGCTTTAGTGTGATGATTTATGTATCATGTTATTAAATATTTCATGAAAAACATACTTTTAACTCAATGTCCCCTAAAGTCATTTTCAATAAGAGTGTTGTTTTCCTCCTCCAACTCCTCTTTCTTTAAACCTGAAATTAAGATGACTAATAAGAACACAAAAGGGCAATTTTTCTTCCTTTTGGCTCCTTGGGGTAATGCCGTATTTTCTCTGCAGGTAGGAAAATGGGGAGGGCACTATTTTTATAGAGTTGGAAGTCAAATTCTCAAATTCCAGCTGAAGTCCACGGATTGTTTCTTACCACGACCTTGTGCCTGGCCTCAGACTGTGAATTCAGGAGTAGACTGAGTAAGTGCATTTTAAACAGCCTGTAAATTATGCATTAGCGCTGACTGCAAAGTGAAATCCGGATGCTGTATTTAGAGAACACATGCAAAAACTATCTCAGGTGAAGTGCCCTAAATTAGCAGTCTCGATTAATTTTATATTCATAACCAGTGAGGATGATTTTACTCCGTTGATCAGAGAATACTATAATTTTGGGTTGATAGTAATAGTGACAGTCGCTGTGTATTGAGAGTGTATTATTTGCCACATGCTTTGCTTAACAAGTTATGTACCTTGTCTTGTTTAATATATCTAATGACCTAAAAGCTGGCATTTGTTTTCATATTGACATTACAAGAAGCTAATGCTCAAAGAAATGAACTTGTTCAGGGTTAAATAATTTTCAAGAAGCAGAGCTGTTTTATCTGATGCCAAAAGCCATGTTCTTAATTTCTATACTAAAACTAGTTGATAACTCTTTTATTTTTTCCTGATTCTGAACTATACACATCCAAATTTCTACTTTAAATGAAACTTAAATGCACTGATTTATTTTAAAAGTGTTTCCTATATTTTATCCAGTGTCCTATTTATGCTTCTTATAATCTATAAATGACTACTTGATTCATGCAAGTCAAGATGCCAGTTTTAGTAGTAGAAAAGAATGGGTCAATAAAACTGTTTTTATTCTGCCTTGAACATTTCAACTTCAAGAAAATAATACAATTTTAATGGAAATTTATTGACAAGAGTGATGACTTATTGGTGAATAAAATAAAATCACTTCTGTAAAGACAGTATTATAGGTGGTGCTTTGCCAATGATCTGTCAGGTATATTTACAAATGTTATCCTTTCACAGGAGCAAAAAGAACTCCACCTTAACTCAAAACACTTTCAGTTTGAAATATGGGTGATAGGGATCAGAATAAGTAAAGATTGGTAACTGGTATTATTTCCTGGATCTGAGGAACACCATTATCCATACCTAAATGGATGGGGACTAGCATTATAATACTCACTCTTAAAAACAAAATTACTTGGTCACCTCTTCCTAAACGTTACTTACCATCGGTGAAAAGTAAAACTGCATGTGAGTGATGAGATTAGCACTCCTCGAAATGCCTTATTTACTGCAGTCTTTGGTAGTGCTAAAAAGCAAAACTTTCATGAGCTAATTTAAGAGGCCCATTTCTTTCCAGAGATATCTTATAAATAATGTCACTTTCACTGTTAAATTAATATCTGCAGTATTAGAGATTGAAGAAAGATGGGCTCCATTTCTTCTGTGAAATTATTAAAAATACGTGTTGTGTATATGTGGGTGAATGTGTGTGTTCATACATTCAGAAAAATAGTGTCTTTTTATATTAAATTACTCAAGCTTGAGATATTGGTTTTTGATTGCAAAGTTATGAAAAAAATTAAATAATCTTTGGAAAAAATCATCTTGCAAATAATTTTGAGTTAACATGTATTTGGTTCATACTTGAGCTTAATACAGAGAAAATTAAGTAGATATGGTCTTTGGCCTGTAGCACATGAGCCTCCAATAAGCAAGAAAACTGAATAAAAGTATAAAAAGGCATGTACGTTATTATAAACAGCTCTAAGGGGAAAAATCAGCAATGATAGGCAGTAAGATAAAATATCATCACTATTCTAATACAAGTTTTCATGCTATTGTAATAGATAGAGCTGGGCTATAATTTCCTCAAAAACCCATGCTGACATAATATATGGCCTGATAATTTATAACCTGATTGTTTTGTTTCTTTCGCTGATAAACCATTTTAGATTTGATATAAAAGAGTCTGTTAACTTTGACAATCAGAGATTTATAAAGTTAGAAAGGACTTTAGACGTGATTCTTATACATCCTACTGCTTACTGAGGAATTTTCCCCATCCTGCCCTTTTAGGTAGCCATTGACTCTTCCATATACATGTATATGAAACATATATGTGAATATACATGGAACATATATAGGAATATATATGAAACATATATAGCATATATATTAAACACAATAACATAGATATTTGTGAAACATAATGACATTATATATGTTATTATGTACCAAGTATTGAGTTAGGAATATGCTACTTGTAGCTAGAAAGATCATTATTTTAAGTATAACCTGTTTTGCGGCTTTGTTGTTTGAAAACTTTTTCCTTAATTTGAGAGAAAATATCCTTCTTTGACATTTGTACCACGATTATAATTAACTTTCTGAACAACATATGGTATTACTATTTGTAAAAACTTATAAATAGGAGAATAACTAATATACTTCCCATATTCACCTGCTGTACAAATTTGGGTATTTTCCTCATAAGACATACTTTTAAGGTTACTTGAGCCATGATCTTGCAATTATCAATGTCCTTTCCTAAAACTAATCCCAAGAGATGGAAAAATATTACACTAATACTTTCTAAACAGAAGGTAGATCAGGAGAAATGTGTCCTCTTGGTCTATGGGTATCATTCTTTGATTAATGTAGCTTAATGTTATATCACTTTTTTTTGTTTCAATAGTACTATTCAATGAATCTACTGCAATGTAATATGGTATGTTATTAAAATATGTGTTTGAAATTCTGGTCAATTTGAATACTTTTTGGCATTCTGCTGCATTTCACTGCAGAAGATAAAATCCCAAATTTCTATATTATGATTCAAATAACTTTGGAAAGCATGTTCCATTCGCATACATTTCGCAACTTGTTTTGCTTCTGTTGTTTTTGTGTAGTTCATGTCAGTGACAATTTATATATGGTAAATTGACATAAAATCATTAGTTACTATATATATGTATTTTGAGATGTTCTGTAATAGGTAAATCCATATGAAGAGGAACAAAAACCACTCAATTGCGTTAGATTGGCTGAACATAAAAGCTATGAAGGAATTCTGGGTTGAGTCAAAAGTTACTAAAAATTTTCTTAAAAAGGGATTAAAAAATGGTCTCCAAAGTTGGCTTTTAGTCCAAAGTGGCAAAATACTACAGAATTTTTTAAGTGAACATGAAAGCTTCAAGACTAACTGTAGTAGCTGTTCCACAGAAATGGCTGCTAAAATTTCTTTCATTTCTGTAAATATGTTTCCCCCTCATCAATCTGGGGAGTCTGTTTCCTTTCTTCTTGAGCCTACTTTAGCTGATCTGAGAAAAAATGGTGAAAGTGGTGTACATTACTTCTTTGACTCCATGTGATATTTCCATTTTTATTTTTGTTTTTTGGAAAATAATCTGTGTGTAATGGACTCCAAGTCCTTATGCCTAACAGGTTATGTGGAGAGAAGAGCCTTGGAAAATGAGCGATTACGAGCCGTGAGAGGTCCTTGGTGCAGATCAAGGTAGCCTAATCAAAACTTAGTACCAAGTCCCCTAGATGAGTAACTGAGGCCATATCAAATAATCCAGGAACAGTCAGGTCATTCAAGAGAGCAATATGAGCAGCAGAGGTGAGCTGAAACCGACCTTTGAATGGATTGCATGTTGTAGGTAGAAGAGGAAAACATAACTTTTATGTTTATTTCTCAGGTCCCTGGATCAAGTGAAGCCCTACTTCTAGACCTGTTGTAGATCATGAAATACTGGATTTCAAGTCTGATTAATTCGATAAGACTTTGGGGCTTTAGGAGGTAGTATATTTGACTGGGGGGTGGTTATGAAATACTGTGGCTAGAAATTTGACTATCTGCAAAGATGCCTGCCACCAGTCCCACCCACTCCTTAATGTGAATGTCATTCTTCTTATCAACAAGTCAAGCCTGTTTACTTGCTCCTTGTTTCCTGTCCCCTTAAATCTAGGCCAGGCTGGTGACTGGCTTGGGTGAATTGGAAGAACGCTCTGTGACTTTTGCATCCATTCCTCCAGGGTTCTTTCATCCTTGACTGCTGTGTCAAGAAGTCTGAAATATCCTTCTAAGATGGACCCGAAAAGAGAACACCTGGAAGTTGAGAAAGTAGGAAGACAGGAACCAGACAGAGGAGACTTCGGGTGGCCTAGTTGACAATAAGTTCTCAAACCACCGGCTGATAAGTAGGGCTCAGGAAAGCCACCCCAGCCTGACCCGCGCGGCACAGAACTGAGCCAGGCCTACTGAGTCCTGCCTGATTTCACGACGCCAAGAATTATGAGCAAGAGAATCATGAGTATCCTCTTAAGTCCCTAGGGTTAGAGGTGTTTCATAAAGTAGCGTGGATCTCTGAAACTGTAAGAAAAGCAGTGAGAGAAGAGAATTTTTGTAATTTATGATATCCTCTCCCTATTCAGCATATCCCGTGGACTGCTTCTGTGCTGGCAAGCTATATTTTCTACAAAATGGTAGTTGGAGCCTCGGAGGATACCATATGGAATCATTTATTATGATCTGAAAGTGAATGTATAAAATCTACACCAGTAAAGAGAAACTTTTGTCTGTGTTGACAACACAAGTGGGGATTATCTTGGCCAACCAACCAGCTTTTCTACGTCAGCGGACATTCCATGCCACACGTCTTTAGCAACAGAAGGAATATTTGATCCATAAAGCTTTTGTTGAGTTTGTGAAAACAGAAGAGAGTATTTTATACTTTTTCCGGAAGCTGAAATGACAGGGAAATGGATCTTTTTATTGGTTGAGTCACTGTCATTTTGAAGTTACTAAAACAGGCTACCAACTCATACTCTCTTTTTAACCAACTTTTGTTAGACTCCTCTGAGCCCTCATCTCAAGTAGAACTTGAACTTGGCCTTCTTTGTCCTGTTCTTGCTCGGTCTGAATTGCTGCTTTAGGAAGAAGCCTACCAAGTCTGTTTGGCAAGAATACCCTCCCCCTATTGACATCAGATCGCCCTTGCTTTCTCATCAATTCACCTACCTTAATGTCTAAATCCTAATCCTGTTATGTCAGGTTAGAAAGAATTCCATTAAACTTGCTTAATAATTTTTCCATTTGTCGACTCTTCTTACTCTGCTAATCAGGTACGAATCCTCAGTAGTCTGTTATCTCCCTCCCATAGCACTTTCATTGGACACCTGCTGCAGCAGTGCTGAGTAAAGTTTTCCTTACTTTTTAAACAAATCCGAATATTGTCTTCTTTAACACTATCAAACCTAGCATTTCCCCATTCAGAGGGCTTCCTCAGAAAAGAACCGTGAGGACTCAGTGACTTCAGGCTTTTAGACTATATATCAAAAAAAGATTTTTCTTCTTTATTAACTGTTTTTATTACCTACTTCTGTGGAAATAATAAGCTTACAGATATTGCCAGCAATAAGAAATAGAATATTCTTTTCCTGACAAGGTAAGAAAAGTTACCGGGATACAGAAGTATTTTAACGTTTACTGTTGCTGTCAGTGAGGTTCTCTTTTAAGAAGAAATGAAGATAAGATATTTTGATTGGTCTAATTATTAGACTGTCATAATAAAATATTTATGAAGAATACTATATTACTTGTATACATTAACTTTATTATATATTTTATGAAGACCCCAAGGCAATTCTTCACTCAGTGCAACTCAAGCAAGCCAGGTATGTCCATTCCAGGGGCCGTAGGCTGCACATGCCTCTAACACATATTAGATGGGGAAAACTAAAAGTTGAAAAATATGCATAGGAAAAGAAATTATTTTTGTTCGTATCACAGCTTTGGGACATCCATTGTGGAGGATTAATTTGTGGTCAACTTGAGCAAGTACGCCCAGCTGAACCAAGTCGGTGTGATTCTAGGCACAGAAGACCCACCTGCGGATTGTTGCTGGAAGACCCCATGCAAGGAGAACAGAAGGCGAAGATGGCTGCTGCTGATTTCCCACCAGAAGCTTTGTTGCTGCTGGTTTTCCTGATACTAAGTTGGTTGTTCTCATCAGAGCAGGACCTCAGGTCCTCTGGGTCACTGGGGATGCCTGCTGTACTCTTGGGGGAGCTCTGGTTCCCACCTTTGTCTTGAGAGTTGCTTCCTGGGTTCAGGGCAGAACTCTCAGCCACCTGGCACAGATCCTTCACCTCATATGCACAGACTTCCTAGCCTCCCCCACTGGCCCTTGGTTGGGCCTTTCTGCTACAGATCCCTGGTACGGACTTGCATGAGACATTACCGTGGGCTCTACAGCTCCAGCTGGACTTGTGGGGGACATTGCCGTGGGATCCAGGCTCTTGGTGGGATTCTCTAGATCTCTTGCACTCTTCTACATTTGACTTTTAGGTGAACATTATAAGATAATCCTGTAAATGTGTATCCTGTATTAAATCTGTGCCCTTGCAAATCACTAATACATCCATCATAAATCCTCAGTTTTGTACCTGTGCATTCCATTGCATTAGCTCCAGAATTTCTCCCGCAACATAGTTATTAACCAAAGGTTACAGTGGTTTTGGCTTTTAGGCATAAACTTAGAGAAGCTGCTGAGCCTTTTGGGGTTTATTTTTGTTGTTTCTCTTTGGTTTTCCCAGCTTTCAACTGATACAGCCCTGGGTTATAGTTGACAGAAGTCAAGACCTTGAGTATGTCCAGAATGAGCCCCCGGAGTAGATATTTAGGAGAATTACATGCGTATGCCAAGTACATGGAATGAAAATATATCAGGTTTTATGTCACCAGATAACAATATCATTGCCAAGTCAGAGATCCTTCTGTGATATGTTTATAATCTTTAAGTTTTTTTGATTTTATGACCTGAAATAATTTACTAAAATATTAATATTTTAAGAACATATAAAGTCATAATTATACATAAGTCATAAACATAAATACATACCATGATAGATGAGAGAAAGAAAGTCATTCTTTGGATAAGACAACTAATTCTATTTGAGGTATAATTGAAAAAAATTGTAAATGTTTAAATTTTAAGAACTTTATTACAGTAAAAGACACATTGCCATCGACGCCCCACACAACACTCTCCCTCACTTCAAACGCAGTTGTCCCACTTTGGTTGCCACTTTCAGAAGCACTTCTGCAAGTTTTGTTGTGTAAGTGTCTCGTTTGTGCTGTTGGGGCTGCCTCAGTGTCCTGATTCCTTCAAAGCATTTATTTCATGTGGTGATTTTGACTCTGGGCAAGAGCCAGAATTTGCCTGTGCCAGACCTGGTGAACGTGGTGGCTGAGGACACACAGTGGTTTTACCAGCCTGTCTTTCTGTTGATGGCACTCAACAGCAGCATTCAGCACATTTTTGAGCGTCCTTACTTGTAAGGATGCTCAGGAAAGGGGACTTCCAGAACTTCTTCAGAAAGTTCAAAGAGTGATGAGCTAAGTGCACTCCGTATGAGGGGGAGTGTTCTGTCAGGGATCAGTAGCAATGTGTAATAATTTTTGAAACTAAATGTTCACCATACATATTGATCACAACTCATATCACTCATTACAGCATGACTTATGTGAATTCTGGAGAAAAAAAGTTTGTTTTGAAAAATATATTTGGACCAAACTCTTGAGAAATAATATATTTTAGGGAGACAAAGCCATACATTCTTTTTTATCCTATAACTGTGGGAAAAAAATAAATGTGATAAGTGTACACAAATTTCATTTTAAATACCTTCTGATTTTTAATAGTGGCTATTAAGGTAACTTGTTTAAGACGTATAAGAGCACAGATAATTTTTGGGAGATTAGGAAAGTTTATTTCTAAATTTCCTACAAAATTAGAAAAGTAGCTGAAAGGAAACAATTAGGGAAAGAATTTAGGTTATTGCTGATATTTGCAGGTCATTTATTTCACAATACTTCTCATGTAATTTTATGAATGTGGTTTCAGTCATACCAAACCTATAAACACTTGAAGAAGTTATGCAAGTAGACCTGTGTCTTAGTAGGGGCAGTTCTAACAAAATGCCATGGACTGGTTAGTTTATAAACAACAGAAACTTATTTGTCACAGTTCTCAAGCCTGGAAAATTAAGGTGCTGTCAGATTTACTATCTGGTGAGGTCTCACGTTCTCAAAGATGCTACCTCTTTGTACCTCACAGGGGGGCAAGGGCAGATGAGCTTCCTCAGGCCTGTGTTATAAGGGCACTCATCCCATTTCTGATGACTCAACCTTCATGACCTAATCACCTTTCACAAGAAAAGACCTCCTGACACCACCTCATATTGATGTTTAAGTTTCAATATGTGAATTTGGGGCAACACAGACAATCAGACTGCAGCAACCAGTTTTTGCAGCTACATCATTAACTTATCTAGGTCTTTTGAATCTTGTTGTCTTTTGAATCTTGTTGTCTTTGCCAATGTAGATGTAGACAATTTTGTCCAAATTTTTGAGGTTAGATATGGGTAAGGTATAGTAAGCTTTAAGTGTGTCTCACATGAGGAGAGTGGCTTTTTCTAAGAGTAACTATTTATTGATTTCTAGGCCAAGTGCTGTAATTCTCTGCTTTATTCTCTGTGATGTGGGAGCTGCCCAGTCCATGTTATTGTGGAGGCTTCATTTTCTTCAGGGAGCTTGTTGATTTCCGAGTCCCGGAACGTATGCTTTCACAGAAATGCACTTTCTGTGTTTAATTTCATTTACATTTGGGCTGTTCATCACACATTAAAAATGAATACAAATACTGAAGTGAACACCTTATGGTTATGAAAATATATATATATATATAAAATCTTTGAAGATGTGCACTTTTATTATGTTAAGAAATAAACAAAATAGGGAAGAGAAGACGCCAGATCCCAAAGAAATCAGCAAACACGGAACCAGCAGGTTTGCAGGCTGTGCTGCCATCATTAGTCAACTCCTTGTGGAATTATAAGCTAGCTGCAAAATTCAGTCTCTAAATATATTATGGATCATCATTTATTCCCTTTAAATAAAATCAAAGAAAGAAAAATATCTTAAACACACTCCTAATTATGATTGTTCATTATCTTTCCTCTTGGCTCAGATCTTCACATTAACCCTCTTACCCTAACTGAATGGCCGTCTTTGATTCATCCATTTCTCCTTGGGCTTCGTCTATTTCAGTTTCCTTAGTGAGAGGGCAACAGCTGTGTTCTCATCTCTTTTAACTTAGTACTTGAATTTGCCGTTAAAATTTTTACAAGAAGATGGCTGGAGTATTTCTTAGCCTACTTTATTCTCTGTTAAACTTATTTCGGAACAAAGAGCCTTCTACCTATTTCTGAACTTTATAAATTTATTAATTCTTGAAATCAGACAAAGTTTTTCTCTATAGATAACTATATATTCTGATAAGTATTTATTTTTAATTACCTTAGGTTACACTGGTTACATTTTCTATAAAAAATAGAAGTTGTAGGTCATAGGAACAGGTGAAAATATATTCCTATTTCAGTTTTTAAATTTCTGCTTCAAAGTTAAAGTCAGTTCAGAACTTTAAAGAATTTAAGGATATCCAACAAAGCTCAACATTACAGAATCCAGTAGGTGGTAATATATTTTTTTTTTTTTTTTTTGTGGTGCCAGGGATCGAACTCAGGCCCTTGTGCTTGCAAAGCAAGCACTCTAATCACTGAGCTAAATCCCCAGCCCTAGTAGGTGGTAATATTTTGTGCTTTGGCTATTTGTGGGCTTTCAGCCAGAATCACCTTCCTTTAACTAGTACTCCCAGGAAACCCCTAATGAACTTTAAAAATTCCCTCCTCTGCTTTCCTGATGCTGAGAAAACGGGTGTGAGCATCAAAAATACTTACATAAACGTCAACCTTGAATTCGCCAACTGATGCATGCGTATCTCCACTTCCTTCCTGCTAAATGATTCAAGTGTTGCCTAAGTTCATTTCCCTCGCTTGTCTCTGGGTCCTGTTCTGATCCACTCACAATCCCGGAACATTGCTTTCACTGTATTTCCAATGCTTCCAGATTCTACTCTAATTCTACTTTCCTACCTAGAGCAAGACAACTTCAAACAGGTCGTCATAATTAACTGATGCTACATGTCCTGTTTGCTTTTCCTTTTGAATCTATTCAAATATGGCTTTTGCTAATTCACTCTACTAACACAGAGCTTTTTAGTGTCATCTCTGAACTCCTACTTACCAAATATAATGACTACCTCACCTCAAAATAGTCAAGCATTTGTTGTTATTTGATAAAGTCCCTTTTTCTATTAGTACATGCTGGTAGCACATAAATTTTACAATCATCTTGGGGAGTTGGTATATGTACGTAATACAGTTTTGTTTCTTTTTCTTTAAATACCATTCCCTCCCCCCGAATCCCCTTCCTCTCATTCCCCTTTTGCATTAGTGTTGCTATTATTAATCTTAGTTCATGTTTATGGCATATAGTGTCTACATTCATTGAGGCTATTGGGACCTTGTACCGGCATATCCTCACTCTACCTGTTTCCCCCTCTCCCTTCAGAGGAATGTGATCAGGACATTGGCCTGTTTGGACAGAAGGGACCCGTTTAACAAATACGGTAGTGTAGGTGTGGCCATCGGTGACTATAGATTACTCTTTAATGTAATACTCGTTTTTTTATTTTTATAAAGCTTGCCTTTCTGATGATGCTTATTAATTCCATCTAAGCACTTGATAGAGACTGAGCCCCTGGGTTAAGGTTGTGAAGTAGAAAAATATTCTCAGCTTTCCTGAATGTTTCTGATAGCTACATAAGAGAAGGCAGTTTTGCTAAAAGACTTATAGGTTTCATAGAAGTATCTGGCTTTTCTAATAAGAGTAGAATGTAATGTAGATATTCATTTAATCCACCTGGACATAGCTATTGTCAAATAATGACAAGAGCAGTACTAATGCTTGTGATCTGCGGTGTGGGCCTCATCCAGGAACGGTGTGGGCCTCATCCGGGAATGTCCAGAAGTGCAGATTCTCATATCCTCACCCGGACCTGTCCCCATGAATCTGTGTTTTAAAAAGCCCTTCAGCCCATGCTCAAGCACACTAAAGTATGAGATGCAGTGACTTAGAACCTCTGGAGTATGGTAATCATTCCTGCTAGATTTTAAGTAAGTAGTTTAATATGTAGAAACCTTTGGGAGCTATTAGATTTCTAATAAAACTGAATGGGGATTTAGTTAAGCAATACTTTTCTGTCTCTGGACATGGAAAGAGAAGACAAGTGAATAGCAATATATGTTTTACTGTAAAGAATTTAGATGGCCATGGGATAGCCTCAAAACAAGATTTCTTTATTCTCCCAGAAACATGTTAAAATCATACTTTCAGTCTTTTCCCTCTCCTCTTCCCTCCCCTTCCTCTTCATCATTTCTAGTTTGTGCAGGAACACCACTCACAACCTGACAACAAAAATGCTGCTTACTTTTTAAATCCAAATATAAGATGTAATCCGGGAATCATAAAAACAGCATCTCTTTTCTCATAACATTTTAGCATCTGTCAGTGTTATAACCTTTTAAACCAAATGGCATATAAACAAAATCAGGGAAAGCTTAATGATGCATAAATTTCTTAGACTGTATATTAATACATCGGACATTTGTGGTTCTAACTGCGAGAAGGCTTGAGTGTTGATTTCTGCTTGCTGAGATGTTATTAATTTTATTAATATTTGGGACTTTTGGAGACCATGTGGAAATCACATATTCTGCACACACTGCCCCTTTAAAGCTCCTTATTTCTGTGTCTAATGTGCTGTAATTTGTTGTGTTTTGTTTGCTCTGAAATTAGGTCAGTGTGCAGTAAATGACAAAGAGGTAGAGGAGTCTACTGTTGCCATTTCTAACCTGTCACACTCTTGTCAGACCTAATGTTAAAAGTTGTGTTTTTTTTCCCTTGCCTAAGAAAATAGAAAATGCTATGTCGACCAGCCACATTTTGAAAGTAAATAAGTTACACAATAAAACTATTTTCCACGTATAATTTCACTCTATTATATGACATGAATCTGCATCTTGGCAAAGGAATGATCGTGAGTTTGCCCGACATTACATTGCATCACCTTGCATTGCATTGTTAGCTTTAAAATGAGAAAATACAGCAAAATAATAATTATATGATCAATAAGTGCAGGATTTTGAAGCAGTGTTTATTGATAAACCTTTCCTGTGTTTCTGCTAAACTATAATCCATTCCCTTTTGACTAAAAATGTGAAGATCTTATTCTCTTGGGAGGCAGAGCTTGTCATACAGCACGTTTTGTACTGTAAAAGGAAACAACAGTGTTCTTCTACAAACTCATGTGCTTCTGACTGAGGCAAAGTGGTTTTTGCAAAGGATCTGCAGAATGCTGCTAGGATCTTAGCCAGGAGAAGAGTAAGCTCTGTAGATTTCTATGGGAACTATCTAGAACACAGAGCACAAAAATGGCAGTTCTGGCCATTAAGAAAGTACTTTTCTTGAACCTAGATCTAATGTACTCTTGATTATATTTCTAATTGCTGGCATGAAGGAAATATGTATTAAATTAGGACGTTGTAAAAATTAATTATGTGTTTTCTGAGTGGGAGTGAGAGTGTTTCTGTGCCAGGAAAAAGTAGAAAATTCACTCTCCTCTCATTGGGTTTCTTCTGACTGAAAATTAGAATCATTAACTTGGCTTCTTTCTATCTTGCATTGGAAAATGTTTGATAATTGGTGGAACTGTAGAATTTTAAAATTAGGAGGTAATTCAAGTTTTAGGTGAGAACATGCTTGACAAAGTCGGTTGTTTATGTTTAGAAACAGAAGAAGGTCAGGGGGCTTCCACAATCACCTGGGTCAGCCCGGGAGCACCTGCTCGTTTCCAGAGTTCCTTCTTTAATACACAGGCTTGCAGAGCCTCCTTCTTTGTGAACTAACTCTGTGAGGCGAATCTTTGGAGACGCCAAATAATAGTAAATAGCAACCTAATTTCAGTGCAATATACAACAGTGCAGGGAAATAAACATCATGCAGATGGAAGAGCTGTTTGAGATTACAGTGAAATATGATAGGCATTGAGACAGGTGAACTTTTCATTATCAGCCATGAGGTTTTCAAAACTGTTTCCTGAATATAATATTTGCCACTGAGTTCGATTCCTTTCAAGATGTCTTTTGTTTCCTACTGATTAGGAATTGACAGCGGGGTCTTGTAAAATTAGTTCTAAATCTTCTGCCCCAAATCTTTGGTCACTGATTGAGAAGGAACTCGTGTTTCGCTGAGGTCATTCTGTTTTAAGAAACTGTTCTGTGAAGTGTATGTTGTAAGTCTTTATTAGCTTTTAAATACAAGACAGTATAAACACTGAAGAAAAGAAGCAGCCCTTGCCATCTCGTCCAGGTAACACTCATTTTTAAAAATAATAGATGTGTACAATTAAAATATTCAAATAGGGTAGAGGGCAGGAACATGAAAGAGAACATCTGCCCTTGACCAAAAAGAATACAATTTTAAGTTTTTAAAGAATTCTCCCAAAACATTTTCAATGTATAAACCAATGCCTACAATATGGTGTATATTTTTGAATAAAGAAATGATATTGTCATTATTCTGCAATACCATTTAGCTTTATGCCATCATAGAGACCTATATAATTCTTTCTGTCAGGGGGATAAATGTACTCATTTTAGCTGCATAATTATATGAGCTTGGGCAAATCGAAAAGCTTGCACATCCACAGCCCCTGTCAAGCATTTCCAGCCTGCCAAAAGTCCCCTCATGCCGTGTGCTCATCAATCATTCCCCTAAATCAGGCACTCAGTGCATTCTAGCACTTGAGATTACTTTTCCATCTTCTGGTCCTTCAAATCAATGAGATCGTACTATAGGTACTTTTTTGTGTCTGTGTTCTTTACCTCAGCATACTTTTTTTTTTTTTTTGCAACTTACCTTTATGATATTAGTAATTCTGTACTGTTTTATTCAGTCATGTTCTATAGTGTAAACATACCCACAATTTGTCTGTACAGCTATTATTTACCTAGTAATAAACATTAGAGCTGTTTCTAGTTCTAGATTTTTGTAAATAAAGCTACCGAATATATTTACATACACATCGTTTTGTGGGCATCTGCTTTCACTTCTCTTGGATACAGACATAATAGAATTTCTGGGGAACATGGTAAACTATGTCTCATTGTATTAGAAACTGATAACAAAGTGATTGGAAACAATATTCCAAAAATAGTTCAAATATATACAGTGAATTAGAGTAAGGTAGTTCAGTATTCTTTCAGGGTGATGTCAGACTTTTTAGTTTTAGGCACTCATTTCATCTAGCCACATCAATTCATTTGCATTGTAATTTGGCAAAATATTTTCTAACATTACTCTGGCTTGAATGTATCACCAAACATCACGTTTTGGAATCCTGATACCACAGTCAATATGTGAAGTGGTATTGGGAGGTGAGACCATGCATTGCATTTGATGAGCTCATGAGGACAGGGGCCTCCGTATTAGCAGCAGCGTCTTGCCGAGTGATACCCTCCCCCACACTATAACACAACAATCAGGTTCTCACCAGATGCTGACTGGATGCCGGTGTCATGCTCTCGAACATTCTAACCTGCAGAATTTAGAGCCAAAGAATTCTATTCTTTATATATTACTCAATCTCACGTGTTGTATTGAAACAATACAAAACAGACTAAGCCAAATAATCCTTTCTGAACTATTTGATACATGTGTTATTTCAAAGTATGCTTTTTAATTTGTTATTTTTGGAACTATCTTAGTACCTCTAAGTTATTGAATTTTAATTTAATTATTCTGTAATTTGTGGATATATTTTGTTAGTTCCACCCTTGTAAACTTATGAGAAATGGTTTTGTCTAAATGAAGACTGTATATTTTGCATATTTTGGTGTATTAATTTATGATTATGAATGAGGTCAAGTTAGCACTCTCTGATTATCAACCAGGTTAATACTTTAAGGATTGTCTTTCCCTGCTGTAAAAAAAAAAATCTGTTTACCTTTTTACCAGTTTTTCAAGAGGAGTTTTGGAGTAATGAAATTCTCAATATTTATTTTTATATTTTTTGTTCTAATTGTTTTGATTTAAATTCTGTTACTAGTTGCAGACATATTTAGGACTGACATGTTTCTTTGATGAATTTAGATTTTCGTCACCATAAAATACACCTATGGTAACAGTCTTTCTCCTGCAACCTATTTTAGCTTTAATTAATACAGCCTCCCTACCCTTCTTGTTGAGTTTATGTGAGAAACAGCTTTCTTCTTTTCCCTTTTAATGTATTTCTACTGTTTTTATGAAAGCTGCTCCTTTATGAGCAGATTATAGTTTGATTGTATTTTATATACAGTCTGACATCTATCATTTGTGTTCAGACTTGTTAACATACAATGCAATTATTACTAGGTTGAATTTCTTTCTACTATCTTACTTGTTTTCCATTTGTTCTATATGTTACCTACTTCTTCCCTTCTTAGTGCTGTGATGGTTAATTTTATGTGAAAACTTGCCCTGGTTATAGTCCTTGGTCATTAAATCAAGTGCTAATTATGTGTGGTTATTTAGGTATAGGTATTTCAAAGAAGTGGTTAATTAACATCTACCATTAGTTCATTTTAGGTAAAGTGATTACCCTTGATAATCTGGGTGGGTCTCATGGTAAGTGGAAGGTTTTAAAATGAAAACTGATATTTTGAAGAAATCCCCACCATGGACTTCAGTATCAGTTTCTCTCTGAGAATTTCCGGATAGAAATGATACTGTTCTCCTAATTTCAAGCTTACCTAGTAGTATCTCATATATGGGTGAGAAATTCCTTGAAATAAATCTGTTTCTTTCCATATATATGTGTGTACAGATTCACACATACACATGCCATGCTTATACACAAATACATGTTTTTCTGTTCTTTTAAATGCTTTTCTGAATTGGTTCTAAGGTGTAAGAAATTTTTTCTCCTATCTGGATCTAAAGGTGCTAATGACTATTTTCAGTGGTAAAGTAGATGCGGCAAGCCAGAAACATAAAATATCATTAATGCGTCTAATCAAATACTTATAGAAGGAAAGGTTACAATGTTTAAAATCAAATATATAATTTATATGTTTAAATATACATGAATTATAAAAGAGGTAACATTTAATACTTACTACAAAATCAGTCTCTGAGAATAGACTAGTTTTGATGAACTTAAAATATTTAAAATGGGAATTAAAATGTTATTACTTCATTTTAGCTTCATTGTTTTTAATATTTTCTGATTTGTTTGATTTATCTGTTTGTCGCACTAACGCTTTTTTGTTTTCTTGAAAATCTTTGCCATAGTTTAGGTCCTTAAGTGTGTGCCCAAATGTTTGTCTGTTGAAAGTTTGGTCCTCAGCATGGTGATGTGGGATGAGGTGGGAACTGGGTGGAACTAACTAGGTCATCAGGGACACTGTTCTCAAAAGTAATGAATATAGCTCTCATGGGACCCTGGTTAGTTCCCACAGAGGGTTATAATGGAAGACTAAGATTGGTTCCTCTTCATTCTCTGACTTCTGGTCTTGACACATAATCTCTACCTCTCTACCTCTTGCATGCATGCATTCTAAGATGTCATCTGCCAGTAGGCTCTTTCCAGAGGTCAAAATAATAGGCCTACCCAATCTTGGAGTCTTAGCCTCTAAAACTATAAACTATGTAATAATCTACTTTTCTTTATGCATTACCCAGCCTCAATTATTTTGTTATAGCAACATAAAATGGACCAATACATTCTTGAATAAATTTACTTATCCAATGTATAGAGATCCTATATTCAACTTGCTACTCTCTACTGTGCGATAACATTTCTAAAGCTGAATTTCCAATTATTTTCCCACTCTCAAATTAAACAAACATATCAGGGAAGGTTTTATCTCATATTCCTCAAAATATGAGTTAAAACTGCTAAGTGGTATATTGATACTTAATAAATGATGTGTCAGTATACATTCAGTATGCTAGCACAGGTATTAAAATTATAGTTTGAATACATTTTATAGAGGGCTGGGGATTTAGCTCATTGGTTAGAGTGCATGCCTCACAAGCACAAGGCTCTGAGTTGGATCCCCAGCATCAAATAAATAAATAAATAAATAAAATTGTAGAATGACTTCTGCATTTTCCATGGCTCTCCAGAGTTATATGATGTATCTTTGAGCACAAATAATCTCTTAGGATTGTTCCTTCTCATCATAAAATATCTTAAAAGTCTAAATTGCAGAAATACAGCTTGACCGATAGCTAGTCTTTGATCTGTTTTTTTTAACTACACTTTCGATTGCATTTATAATAAACAGTTTACATGTTGAACTTTCACATTAAGATTAGTCCTTGAATTTTCTAAACAGTAGAAGTACACAAGAGATTTAATATGACAAGTGTTGATTTAGTAAGCTCCAATAGAGAGTGAATTTTCTTGGCTGTGTGCCTAATACTTTTGGAAGGCATCGAGCATTTGCCTGAGGCCTGTAAACATTGAACTTTTGGTTCAAAATGCTAAAATACATATTATGCAATTCTTCATGTGTACTTGATTCAAAATATAGAAAATCTGTAGAAGTTTTCTTCAGTAATATAATGAATTCGATTCAACAGACTCTAACTCAGAACTATGAAATTATTTGCTAACGTAAGCAAGTGTAATGGTCATCGATACTTAAAATGTGAGGAATTTTCCTTCTATGTTATTTTA
>PVJO010024436.1:0-24435 GCA_004026905.1 Hystrix cristata | reverse complement strand
CATGTGGTTAGCCAATTTTTCCAGCACCATTTGTTAAATAGGCTATCCTTCTTCCAGTGAGGGTGTTTGGCTTCTTTGTCAAAGATGAGGTATTTGAGTGTGCCTGGGGTTGTTTCTGCATCCTCCAATCTATTCCATTGATCCTCAGGTCTGTCTTTTTGCCAGTACCATGCTGTTTTTAATACTGTAGCTCTATAGTTATAGTTTTATGTTGGGGACTGTGAAGTACATGCGTTTTTAAATTATTTTTGTTTAGGGTAGATACTTTAGAATCATTATCAATGTCAGAATGGGCACTAATAGTCCTCTCCATCTCTGTTAATGATTGCTAAGTTTGTAACATTTGTAGCACTTAAAATGTACACACAAATAAACAATGAAAAATCTCTGCCCTAAACCATCCCCTTGCCACTTTGTTCTCTTCTCTTTTCTAAAGATACACAGTGTTACACTTTCAGGGACATTTTATATAAGTGCAACCCAGTTACACTCACAATTTTCCCTTCTCCTAAATTCTTCTTTTTAAACTAGAGTGATTACATATATTGCACATGGTTTTATGTCCTAATTTTTTTCTTTTAATATTGTGTTTTTGAGATATTTAGTTTCTCATGGCTGTATAGTTTTATATTTCTAGCCTATTGAGCTTATATATTAAAAAAAAACTATCTGCCAATCATCACACCACAGACATAATAGCTAATTTGGCTTTCCTACTTCTGTATAACCAGTCTCAAATTTGTTGTGTTTGTTTGCAATCTTGCCTTCCTTAGTTTCTGAGTGAAGTACTTTGTACAACCAGGGCTTGGTTAGTGGATGTGCTGATTAGTCCTGATTGGCTTGAGAGTGGTCTAGGAGATTAATAAAGCACACTTCTAGGTGTGTCTGGGTGGCTCATGGCAGTGTGACCTGGGGCACTATACCTCTCCCCGGCCCCTTCCTTTCTGGCACCCGTCCCTCTGCTCTCTTTCCTGGCTGCCACAAACTAAGCAGCTTAACTCCACCACGCTCTTCTGCCGAGATGTTTCTGCCTTGGAGTCACCTGGCAATGGACTGAAATCTCTGAAACATCAGCCAAAATAAATTTTACCTTCTTTAAATTGCAGGTTTCAGGTATTTTGTCCCAGTAATGAAGATCTGACTAACATACAGGTTTGTGCATGTGACTTTCTGTCAAATACCAATTCTATTCATAATCACCTGTTGTCTGTTTTACACTACTTATAAGATAATCTTTTTGCTGTTTTATTTCACATCCTGGAAATGTCCTCCATTATGGTTTATATCTAAATGTGCCCCAAAACTTCATGCATTGATAGGTGGGGCTTTTGGGGGGGGTGATTGAATCATAGCGGCATGATACTCAGCAATATCATGCCTCCAGCAGTTTATAGCTAAATGTGATGTTGGTGGGGTGGGGTCGTGGCCTGGAAATGTGTCCCCTCCCCCCGCCCCCATCCATCCCCCTACTTCCTGCACCACCATGCCCCTCTGCCATGTTGCCCTGCCTTGGAGCAGTTGACTATGAACTGACTGTCTTAGTTACTTTTCTTGTTGCTAAAATAACACAAAAAATAAAAGGAGGAAAGATTTGTCATAGCTCACAGTTTGTAGAGGTTTCAGTCCATAGTTGGCTGGCTCCAAGGCAGAGCGGTATAGCAGAGGAGCGTCCTAGAGGAGAAATAGTTCATTGCAGGGCAGGCAGGCAGAAGCAAGCAGCAGACGCAGGAGCGAAACTCCCCTTTATATGCCATTCAGGCTACCCTACACCCAGGTGGACCTTCCCGTTACCCACACCCAGAACTATGCTAAACCAATCAGTGGACTAATTTAATAATCATGCCTCTCTAATCTCAGCATCACATAACCTAGATCCAGCCACCTCCAAAAAGCCCCACCCATGACAGCACGAGGCTTTGGGGGGACGTTTAGATTTAAGCCATAACACCGAAACTTCTACAAACTGCAAACTGAAATAAACCTCTCCCTGTTTAACTTGTGGGTGTTGGGTATTTTGTCCCAGCAATGAGAAAGTAACTAAGCCATCTGCCAAGGGACCTTACCTACATACTTAGATGTCTTCTACCAAAATAGCTCCTTGTTATGAAGTTGACTTGACTTGCGCTTGGTATATTTATCTTTATATCTTCTTTGGTTTAAAATGCATTCTAATTAAAACCCGAATTACTAATATTTATATTTACTTGGAATTGTGCTCAGCTTTGCAGTCTTTGAGTATAATCTCATTTTGTTAATTGGTTGCACTATTAGCTCATTTAAAAATACCAGGACAAATCCTAGAGACAAGTACATATAACTAAATAGCCACATTGTTTCCTTCTTGCTGCCATCCACCCTACCCACAATGGGCAGAGAATTTCTATAGCCAGAAACAAGATCTCTTTTAAAGAGTAGTAATTAAGATTTTACTTTACATTTTAATTAGGGATGAATCCCCTTCTGCTTTAGAGGATCATTATGAAATTTGATGATTATGAAATCAAAAAAGGGAGAAGCCCCAGCACTTATTTAAAGATCTATGTAGTAATGTCCAACTACAGCAATGTTATGGCTTATATCTGTAAATATCCTCCCAAAACTTTATGTGTTCATCAGTAGGGCTTTTAAAGAGTGGCTAGAGCTAGGGTGCATGAATATGGATTATAGGTGTGTGATAACTAAATCAGTCCTCTGATTGGTTTAGAATAGTTCCGGGTGAGGCTATTGGGAAGGTCCACCCTGGGCATGGTTGGCACCATCCAACAGGCTTGTAGTCTGGATTGGATAAATAGAAAAGGAAGGTTTCCTGCTTGCTGCTTCCTGCCTGCCATGACATGGACTATTTCTCCTCTGCAATGCCCCTCTGCCATGCTGCCCAGACTTGAGACAAGCTGACTGCGGACTGAAACGTCTATAAACTGTGAACTGAAATAAACTTTAGAGTTAGACCTAGGTTTGGGGCTCTGATTTATCATTTATGCCCTGAGATCCTGGCCAAGTTATTACCCTGTCTAAGCCTTAGTTTTTCATCTTGAAAGTCAGTATAATAGCAGTTGCATGAGAAATTTAATTCTTTAAGAATTAAATGAGACTATATGTCAAATAGCTCAAATATTTCAGGCACTTAGCAAATGTTTATTCATTTTTTCCTTCTAATTTTTATGTGATTCAAGGAGAGTAATTAGAAAGAATAATCAACAACAAAACAAAACCCCACTTATGACATTATTTTCTCTGCTTAGATCACTTAGATGAAGGGAGCCAGGCCTCCGGAGAGAAACACAAACCATCTTTATTATTTGTTTGACTGGGACTCATCACCAACCAAACACATCACAATAGTCTCAGTTTGAGAAAAAGTAGTCTGGAGTTTCAGATAGATTCCAGAGAAAGAAGGTTTATGCTATCATTGTAGAAAATCTGAACTTGATCCAAAATATTTTGTTCTTTTTTATTATGGGAGTGTAATTTTGTATATATTTTTTGAGATGGAGTCTTGCTATGTTGCCTAGGCTGACCTCAGATTTGTGGGCCCTGAATAGTGAAGTATGAGAAAGAGGAATTTATACATTTATGCACAATAAGGTATTACACTTTGGAGAATAATGGGCCAAACTGCAGAGTCAGGGAAACATGTTGGAATCCCAACCACACCAAAAGGAAATGTTTATGGGATTCAACTCCAAGATTCTTATAACAAAGCAAGGACTCAAATTCTCCATGTAGAGCAGGTGTTGCATGGAGGAAGTCTGGGTTATGAATCTGCCAACAACCCTTAAATGTATACTTCTTTAATGTTATCCTTATATGAAAGCTAGTGTTTTTTGTTAGTTGGGTTGTTTTGTTCTTTTGAGTGCCTGGGACCAAACCAAGGTCTTGTGCATGCTAGTAAGTGCTTTACCACTGAGCTACATCTCTAGCCTTACTAGCTAGTTTTATAACTGACGCATAAGTTCACATGACCTTATTCAGTTAGCAAGAAAATAAAACAGAAACAACTAAAAATGAAACAAAACAATTATAAAAGTAAAAACTCTGAAGTTTGTTCATGTTCCATAATAATTTTCTTCAAAACTTCAGCATTATGAAGACTTTTCTAATCTCTATATTAATGTCTTCTTGAAGCTAGTTTTCTTTTCTCATTTTGCTTTTATTTTTGGAGTGCTGGGGATTGAATTCAGGATGCTGTATATCAGGGTGTGTGTGGGTGGGCCTGTCTCTCATCGTCCCTCCATATTTCCTATGTTTCTTTATTTTATTAACTCCTTTTGTAATTTTCTCTGTTTTTCTTTTTCTCTCCTTCTCTGTCTTCTAAGATGAATGTTACTTGACATTGCTTGGTGTCGGTCATGGAGACACCCAGAGAAAAAACCCAGTAACAACTTTCGTTAAGTATCCCACAATGCTGGGGGCAGCTAGAACATAAATCCAACCAACACTTCGTTGTGTTCACTACTCCTCAGGCAGCCCTCCTGCTGACCACCCAGATCCTACAGGTCATTATCATTAAAACTTTAGAAAACAACTCCATTTGCTGTTTTACGAAAATGTGAATACATTCATTACTAACAGAGATTTGAGGCAAAACCCACTCATCACTTCACCATCCTTCCCTCCTTCTTCCTGGAAATAGAACTGAAATTGGCACTTTCCAGTAGGCAGCAAAAATGAATGGTGTGGGTTAGACTGTGAGAGTCCTCTTAAAGCTCACTTGCAGGTAGACAGCAGGAGGTGGACAGGTCGTGTACTGGACAGAAGCCCTCAGACAGAACGGGGAGGCACAAGTTGGTGAGGTTAGAGGTTGTCTTTGTCGTAAGTCCAGGCTGCCCGCAGTTTGGCAGGGTCTGGTCTTTGCTTTTCTCTTTCTAGTCTCTGGCTCTGTGAGAACGAGATGTTCACAGCTGTAGCAGTATCAATGGGGGAAAGGCTTCAAAATCCCAAAGACCAGCTACCTGGTATGAGCTTGACCCAGAAGTGGCTGCTTGACTTTAGGTTGATCATCTATCTCCTTGTTCAGAAGAGTCCTGATTTCTACCCATTTTACAAGAGTAATTATTAAAAGAGTCCCTTTCATTCTAAAACGTGGTTCTAGTTTGGAATTAAACATAGTAACACTACCTCCAATTCTTACAATGACTTTGTAAGTATCTAATTACCTGTATTTAAATTATTTCTGTTTGAATTGCCTAAAGTGGTTACCATTTCCTTCACTGAAGTCTGATTCATGTTAAACATAAACAAAACCGGATCCTGGTTCAAAGTGGTAAAGACAAATTTTATTCCTTAAGAACTATTGTAAACTTGGAAGAAGCCAGTGTAACCTGAGCTCGACTCTGCTGTTTGTTTTATTAACACGTATTAAGAAGTCAGGAGAGTTTAAATGCTACCGTATGCTAAAGGAAAATCTCTGACGGACATCAAGAGGTAGTCTGACCACGTGACCAGGCTGCCTGGGTTGTTAATTATCTGGAAGAAAGACTGGCTGCTCTCTTCTCTTCAGATGAGCGGTAGTTGTAAGGTAAGAGCCAGCGTGACCACAGAGGTCGGCCTTTGTCTCCTTGAATAGTCACACTCCAAGGAGGCACTCCCAGGTCTTGGGAACAGTTTTGGGGGGTAGAAGATTAACATTTCAAAGGCAGAGAAAATGTTTATAGTTGTAATTTCCCTCAGGTGAGCACTTTAGCCAGAGTGGGGCATCACCCTGCAAACCAGGCCTTTGCCTGCTGGCAGCCACAGTAGAGTCTGATCACGAAGGCGAGTCTACTTCACCAGCACACCTTGAGGAATGGAGTTTTGCTTAAATTATTTTGCAAATGCTCTTTTAGTGTTCATAAGGCCTTGCAGGCAGAATTCAACTTCAGCATTTACCTTCGAAAGTAACTATGGGCTGGCCCATCTCTGACAAGATACTTTGGAGTATATATTTATGAGTATATAATAAAAACAGCCCATTTTCCCCTATTACTAGGTTGGGTTATAAAAAGGCATTTACTTCAGTCTTTATCACCTCGGTTCACGTCCCTCATTCCAACGAGACAGGGAAGAAGTGAAGGCAGAATAGACATCATAGCATGTGAGTACGGTGCAGACAGTGGGGATCCTGTTTGTGACCTGACAGTGACCGGGGACCTAGCGGTTCACACACGGCTTCCTGGCACCGTCTCTGAGTCTGGCCTGCTGGGGCCCACCTGTCTTGTTTGCAGTTCTGGTCAACATCATCAGTGTTTCAAGATAAAAAATTTGGGGTGCAGTTCACCCTGAATCTCTAAATCGTCTCTGCTCAGCACTCATCCCTATGAAGGGAAACATTTATTTGTTCCTCAGAAAGACCCACAAAATACAACATTTGATTATGCGCATTGTCTGACATTTGATTTATTTTACCAGTAGATCTGTTTTTAAAAATAGAAAGCAGATTATTATGCCTGAGTGAATTCAGAGCCTTCCCATCATTCTAATTTGCAATCTCATTGCTTCTGCTGAGGATAGACAGGGGCTGAGGCTGCGTGGGAGTGAAGAGGAGAAAGGGAGGAGGGCAGGAGGATGCAATGAAAAGACGAGAGGGCGAATTGCCAAAAGCTCAACAGTTTGAAATTACAGCCTGCATGAACTGCTTATTGTATCTCCTCAACTAAACTAAAGCTTGCTTGTCTTGGAAAGAAAATCAAGAAGCAAACATTCCTGAGATAGGAAGTAAAAGATCACAAACACTCCAAAGCAATTGGAGTCAAACTACAAAGAATATTTACATAAAACATTTTTCACATCCAAATGCAAGCATGTTTTGCCTTCTGTAAAAACATGATTTGGAGAGTGTTAGAGAACAAATTAAAAAATCACAAGCCTTTTGGTGTTGACTATTTACCTTTTTATTTTTATTTTATTTTGAGGGAGGTGGGAAAAGAATTAACTGTCTCTGGGGAAGAATGAATCATGTGCTTCAATTCTTGCAAAATTTCTCAACATTAGCTTCATTTTCATGAAAAGCTGTGTTACGTTTTTGAACAATGAGAAAATTCATGTGCTTTGCTTTCTTTTATGTGCATGTGATTTCTGAATTCTTTGTTCCTCTAGAGAATGCAGAAAACAAATTCCTGAAATACACTCTTTCTCCGAGAACTCAGAATGCCTCATTTTTGACTCCTCCCCTGAACTCTGCCTTGCTGTTCAGACTTTAATTTTCTTTTAAGAAAAGGCCTCAGACTTTACAGCTTTTTGTGAGTTCCTGGGATGTAAAACTTATTTTTTCATCTGACATTAAAGAGTATCTAGGGTTATTGTTAAGAGTTAGCGATGACCTAGAAATTTACAGCTACTATAATTTATGTGTACAGATTGAATCAAGTCTGCCCTTTAGAACTGTGGGGCTTATACCAAATGCGTTTTCTTTCTTTCTTTCTTTCACTCTTTCTTTCTTTCTTTCTTTCTTTCTTTCTTTCTTTCTTTCTTTCTTTCACTCTTTCTTTCTTTCTTTTTTATTTTTTGATGCTGGGGATTGAACTCAGGGCCTTGTGCTTGTGAGACAAGCACTCTAACCACTGAGCTAAATCCTCAACCCTTCAAATGCATTTTCAAATTCTATTATCTCTCTTTCTCTATTCTTTCTTTCCTCTTTTCTTTTTTCTATGCTTCCTTTTTTTCCTTTCTTCTTTCATTTGCCTATTCATATATTCAACAGTTTTTATAGGCCAGAATGAGTTAGGTAGAGAAAGTGAAAGATAAAGGCAGCAAATGTAACTAGTAAGTGTGCAAACCTTACCAGATGAGATCGTTTTGGTGGAAAGATTGAAAAGCAGATATCATGAGGCAGCGATGTTGGTGGAGACACAGCCCCAGAACCTGTGCCCCAAAGCAGCCATAGTTTGAAAGTGGAGAGTACAGTTTGTATATGGTTTTCTTAGCAGAGTTTCACTTCAGTGAATGTCATGATTGGAACATATTTTCAGCTAAGCAAAAGATAACACTTCCTTCCTTGTCCCCTCTCCTCCCACCGAATCCCCTACCTTAAGTTTGTTTGAAGGAAGGTTTTGCAAACCCTGATAAAAAGACACAAATGCAGTTTGTGTGGTGGATCCCGGGAGGCATACGTGAGGGAGTTGGGAAAGAGAGAGGAAGAGGAGGAAAGCCACCGGAGGGTGTATACGTCACTGAAGCAGGTTACTCACAGGATTTTAAAATTGTCCCAACAAGAGACAAAGAAGTCATGGTATTGACCCACCTGCTCCATCCTCTCATTGTTTGAGGGTTGTTCCTTACATTGAATTCCTGGCGCTTGCAAACTGACCATCAAGTATGGAGAAAAAGAACTTTGCTCACAGCAGCTTTGCAGCATATTAACAGGACTATGTGAGTGCAAAATACACTTGAAGTGGAATAAAATGAAAAGTTTTGTATTGTTCTATGTGTATGGAAGTGGCCTGGGCAATCTCTCCTAGGGCAGAGCGAAGCCGCAGGTAGAGACATAGTAGGGGAAGGGTGTTTGATGAGGGAATTTGTCAGTATGCCTCGCAATTCTCCATGACAGAAGTCTCAGAAAGGCACGCAAAGGACGCAGGTGAGGGTGAGGCAGTGGGGTTTGTTACGGGTCTTAAAATACTGAGATTTGTACTTGGTGGAACTTGAGCTGCAGTGAGATCAGCGATTGCTCTTTCCTGCACCGTCTGCGTGTGGTAGGCGAAGTAGCCTTCAGGCAGCGCACGTGTGTGTGTGTGTGTGTGTGCCGAGTCCGCGCATGGGCAGAGCGTGCCTTCCCCGGTCGGGGTGGCCATGGAGGTTCTTGGTGTGAGCCGGCTGAACGCAGCTGACTCTTCCTTTCCCGGAGCTCATCACGAGGCTCGGTGCGGTCTGCTGGAGCCTCGCGTCTGCGAGACTCTCTTACAGAGAAGCATGTTGTAAAGGTTAGTGAAACTGCTCCGTCAAACCCCTCAGACATTCCTCCAGGGAATGCTTCACCTTTTAAGAACCAAATGAAAACATTTAAAAATATTTTTCTTTGATAGTTTCAGAAGCAGTTAAAAACTTTGCTGATGTAAACATACTGTTAACTTCTATACAACCATATGATGTACTCACTTGGGCATCAACACATATTTCAGGATAGGTGTATGAAATGTAGCCATCAAAGCTGCTCTGTAAATGGTGATAAAGTGTTAAAAGTTCACCCAACAAACCAAGTATGGTAAGATAATTTGTGATTTGTAGGCAAAAAGAGGATGGCAGGACCAGAAGTAGTGGTGCCTGCCTGTAATCCCAGAAGTCTAGGAGGCTGAGGCAGGAGGATCAAAACTTCAAGCCCAGCCTGGGTAACTTGGCGAAATTGTGTATCCAAAAAAAAAAAAAAAAAAAAGCTGGGATGTAGCTCACTGTGAAGGCCCTGGTTCCATCCCCCTCCGTGTGCAAGTGCACGCGCGTGCATACACACACACACACACTTACCCACCCAAAAAAAGGACAGTGCCAGCGCTAGTTGTGTAGCTCAGTGGTAGAACTCTTGCCTAGCATGAGGCCCTGGAATTGAATCCAGCAGGAGGGAGAGAGAGAGAGCACAAAAATTTAAGTTGCTTTCCCATAATTTGTGCCATAAGACATCTCAGATGACGATTATATTTAACTGTATGAGATAAGCTAAATATAACCAAATCCCAGGGTCTTTATGCAGTTGTGTGACATTCTTCCTAAGCACAGTAATTTTATGTGCCATATCCATGTTGAGCATTTGTAAATAAATGTGGCTGTTTTCTACTTCGTGCCGTCTTCCATGTATTCTCTGTATGCACAGGTGAAAATGAAGTCAAGTCAGTGGCTCGTCAAAGGCATTGACTCTATGTAATGATCTGTGCTATTAAAGGTAGTCTTCAGTGTTCAGTTTCCACGTGACCTATTGGATCTGCTGTCAGTACCATCCCTAACTGGGGAAGATTTTTATGAGTGATCTGACAAATATTTCCTGAAACTGTGAGAGGCAGTAATATTTGGCACATCTCACATGTGGGACAGTTTAGTCTTCTCATGCTTATTTAATGCCTGCTATGTGCATTATTAAAGATATAGGGATAATAGAATATATTACTCTTATTTGAGAATTCATAGTCTCTCTTGGGGAAGGCAAAGATGCCATCCTGGTGCTCTGTGAGAAAAATACCTTCTCTTACAGGACTCTAGGTTTAAATCCACAGAGAGAGAGCCTTATAAATATCCATTTTATCCATGAACTCTTTCTGTCATTTCAGGTTTAAAACAAAAAAGCCCCGTTTTATTTATTTCTTACTATCAACTCAAGTGCTTGCTATTTCAGCTCTTACAGCACAGTAGAATTCCGCCTTGTGTTTTCAGTGGGTTTGGGGCTTTGGGTCAAAGAGCAAAAGAGTCTCACAAGGAACAGACAATGAGGTTATCGACTTGAAGATCTTCTATGAGCACATGCCTAGTATTATGAACACTAGAGCACTTTTACTCAGGCCTAATGAGCCTGAGTGTGACTGAGCACACAGAAGTTTCACATTCTTGTCTGTTCAATCATTCAGCGGGCTGAAACAGCCTGATATTTTTATATCTTAATTGGTACCTATTTTATAAATTTGTGATACATGGGAAGTCCACACAACTGCATGTTGAAATCTAGAGAAAGCAGAGGCTGATTTCACTTCATATTTGTCAGATGTAGTGCACTCTTGGTACACATGTGATTAAATAATTCAGGGTGGTTTCACTTGAGATGTAATCAAGACAACATAAAATTTGTCGGCAGTAGGTAAGCCATAAGAATTGGCTGTGGCAGACCCCTGGGAGAGATAGATGTTTTATTTGTCATGTTTCTTTGGAGCCTTAGTTTGATTTTTATTAGATTAAGCTTTTCCTTTACTTCTTTTCCTTAAACCCCCATGTGAAGGCAATTTTTTTGACTGTGCAGTTCAACTTTTTATTTTAATAAAATCAGAATATGCACAGCACATGCAGTGCTAGCATCTAAACTAATGCAATAAGCAATTACTAAAGCTACAGTGACTTGAGGTTCACGCTCTACATTCAGCAAGTTTAACTCCATTCTTATATGATTTTTGAAACTTTAACTGAAAATATTGCTTGCTGATAAAACTTGCTCAAATGCTATTGCTGAATGTACAAGTCACTGATTATGCCAATACAACAAAATAGAGGCTTTAAAAATGGAAGAGTGAGGGGCTGGGGATTTAGCTCAGTGATTAGAGTGCTTGCCTTGCAAGCACGAGGCCCTGAGTTCGATCCCCGGCACCATAAAAAAAAAAAAAAAAAAAAGGAAGAGTGAGCCAAGAGAAACAAAGCCATCACTAGGGGAAGGGGATTTAGCTACAAAATTCTTCTCCCATCCAGGTGAGATGTTTCTGACTGATAGACTTTAACATTTAGACTTGCTTTTTTAGCACTGGCACTATTTCAAGTCCAAACAGTTTTCTTTTCTATCTTTCAAAGGCTATCATTAATTTATAAGAGACTTCAGAGATGCCAGTGAGGGCGTGGAAAAAGCTGGTAGCACATTCCAACACGTTTGTCCCTCTCTGACAAGGAACGGACAAGGGGAGTCCAGGTTCTTAACCTCGCGGGGTTCAGCACCTTGGACAGCCACCGATACGCGGAGGCCGTGGGCGCTTGGTAACTGCCCTTAATTAAAGGAGGGCTGGGGACGGAAATGACAGTAGGCCATATGGGTGATTCTTCTGTATTTTTGTATTCTAGTTCCTGGGAAGTCCCGTCAGCTGGATAAGGGGATGGGCCGGAGGTGGAGAGGAAATAAAGAGAATTAAGATATGTTATGTGCATATGTGTATGATGCAGGTAATCACTGTGTACTGCAAAATGTGCCAATAAAACTTTTTTAAAAATTTGAAAAAGATGGATAAATATACTCAGTACCTTTGATGTGTCAAAGCACCACACCCTACATCTCTTGCTAACACATAATCCTTTCACTGGGCTTCGGGTACCTCCTCTTCTGGTTACCAGCGTTTGGAGGTCAGACCTGTCTGCGGGTGTGGATGAAGCCAGCGGCACTCTGCTCCTCCCTGTGTGGGGCATCCTTCCTCTCACTCCCCCGGCTGCTGTCAGCCCTACACTGAGCGGAGCTTTTCTGCCAGGGGCCACTCTGCATCGGACGCTGCCTCGTGACCGAGTCTGAGCTGGGCAGTGGCAGCTTGGCCACTTGGTCCCAGGCTCGGGGCAGTGCCTGCGCCATTACTGCCCAGTGCCTGCCTTCCCCTGTCCACAGCTGCGCCAGCCAGCGCCTGCCCGGGTTCCCTTCCTGACCTCTGTCCTCAGGCTCACAACTGCGGAGACAGAGGCCACGTTCCTTTACTCGCTTGTCATTTTCCTCCTTCAGGTGCCCCATGTACTCGCCCTTCACTGTCTCTCTCTTTAGATCAGACATGAGAAGCCTTCGTGAATTGTGGTTCCACACAAGTGGCTGCCTCTGAAACGCACTTTGCGGTCAGCCAGAGAAGCTTGTTAATGACAGCCCCCGAGCTGAGGAGCCCAGGGCAGTGCAAGTGCAAAGCTCCAGCAATCACACCACTGCTCAATGCACAGGGTTCTGGCTTTCCTTGTTTCCAGCTCAAGTCACTTTAGAACGCATTTGTCATCAAAAAACATTCTGTAATCCCAGCACTCTGGGAGGCTGAGGCAGGAGGATCACAAGCCTGAGCCTGTTTGTCTCAAAATAAAAACAAACAAAGAGACAAACAAACAGAGCTGTGATGTTGCTCAGCATGAAGGCCCAGAGTTCAAGCTCCAGCAGCAAACAAAACACACCATTTCGTATACCTAATGTGTCAGGATTCAGAGAAGAGCAGTTAAGAAACACAGATAATTATTCTGAATTGTAATACCTGGAGACTTCATGTTATTTGAAAGTTAATCATATGCAGGGTGCTTAAAGGGATCACTCCAAGGAAACAGTACCCAATGCACAGTGGAATCTTTCAGGAGAAACTCGCCGTTTTCAAGAAGCAGTGATTTATCATTTCCAGATACGTGATTACTTTTTAAGTGTTTTAAACTGTACCCTTCAGGTGCGTCTGAGCGTGCCTGCTAACTCCTCGGCGTCTCGGGAGGGGCACAGCGGGCTGCCCTGTGCTTTCTGCTGCTGAGCAGATGTGGCCAACGGCGCCGCCCTCATCTTGTCTTTACTCCTGCAGGAATGTTCGCATGGCAACTGCCACTCTTCCTCCCACTGTGCTTAATGTCCCTGACAAAATATTAAGGCACTAGAAACCCCACTGTGTCATAGTAGTGCAGACTAATACCTTACAATTACAACACGTTGCTCACAAGACCGTCTTCCGCGCTGCTAACAGCCTTGTAGACAGAGAGGGATTGGTTGGCAGGTGTGTTTGGGATCCTCCACTTTATGGGTGTCCTGAGTCACAATCCTGGCTTCTTTCGCTGGACTCTTTGACAGACATGGTCAATGGCCTGGGTATGATAACTATAGTTATCTTTCTATCATTTTGAAAAGCCAGTTAGAAAAAACTGACAGTTGTTTATTCATTCATTTTTGCATCAATTAATTTAAAAAGCATTTTATAAACACTATTTAGGTCTGTGGGTATATCTGGGGGAAAAAACCTTGGTTCTCATGGGGCTTCTTTTCTAGCAAGCAAAAGTTCACCCACAAACCAAATGAGCAGGTTGTGTGTGGTCCCACATGGCAAGAAGAGCCAAGAAGACTAAGTGGACTGGGTTTGGCAGTGGGCCGGGCAAGATACCAAGGAGTGGCCTTGCTGAGAAGCTGGCCTTTGTGTAAGGCCCAGAGGTGCCTATGTTCATGTAGTGCATTTTATTGCTTCTAGTTTTTTAGTTGCTTCACACTTATGACGTCACTTGGGCTTCCAGAGGGCGATGACTCACAGACGAGGAAATGAATTTCAAGGACTTACCTAAAGCCATGTAGGCAAGTAGAGTCCAAGCCGGACATAGAACTTCAGCTCCCTGGTCATTCCACTCTGCAACCTCTGCTTCTATAAACCAAGACTGAACATCTTTATGGGGTTCGCGGCAAACTGGGTGTAATATTTGAACCCTACCATTTTAAAACTATTTCAATTAAAGGTGTAAAAGTTAGTCTTTTAAGAACTTTCATCGGGCTGGGGATTTAGCTCAGTGATTAGAGTGCTTGCCTTGCAAGCACAAGGGCCTGAGTTCGATCCCCGGCACCACAAAAAAAAAGAAAAAAAAAAAAAAAAAAACAAAACCAAAGAACTTTCATCATCCTTGAGTCATACATACACAAATTTGGTACAAGCAATTGTTTTAACAACTTTTCATTCTATCTACTTAAATTACATAAATTTTATTAAGTAGTAGTTATGTGTGCAGGAAATCATTCCGTTTTGTGAACGGCAAAGGACAGAAAAGCCTGGATAGTCAAATGAGCCCATGAGGAATTCATTCAATTACTCTTTTTTGTGTGTGATTGTGACAAACCAGACCTTAAGTCCTTGTTCCTGGGGTCTTGGTTCTGGTGATGGACCGCAGGGCACAGATCACTTTTGGCCCATATCTTTGTCTAGGCGGAAGTCCTTAAATGCTGGGTCTTTACTTCTTGTTTCTAAAATCTCAGAGATCTGGGTGTGGCTACTTTTTTTTTAATGAACATTTTTCTCAAACTAACTGGAAATGTACATGCAGAAAGATGCTCCCTAAGCCCTCTAACCCAGAGGACAGTAGCCATGCACTTGGCAAATAAAAAGACTGATTAATCTCATTTTTAAGGGGAAGAAGAATGCGCAATGCAGTAATGGCTTCTCTCCGTGATACGAGCTTTTAACACAGTTTTTTTTTAAGGCTATGTGAGTGTCTGGGTCTTGTTGCACATTGTTGAGAGTTTTGCAGTACTTTGAAGGCAGCAGCGTGGCAATGGTTTGCTTCACTGCAAGGTGATACTATATTCACCTTGGTCCCCAACACCAGGCCTACGGGAGAGCTGCTAGGAGGCACAGGAGGTAATGCTTGACTCCAATGTTGCATTCAGGTAGCTGCAAATTGTGCTTTTTACAGGCCCCTTAGAAAAACAACCACTTCATTAGGCGGCAGGCATGCTTATCAACATCGGCTTTACCTCCCATGGTTCCTGAAGCCTCCTGGCCTGTCTCTCTCCCTCCCTTCTAATAAAATAAGCAATTTTCTCTAACTGTGCCCACCGTTGTCCCTGTTTACTGAATTAGAGTCTCCAGGTTTGGTAATTGGTCTCCCGCAAATGTTGTAGCCACAAGTGGTTCTCAGGGCGCAGCTGCTGCTGTTCCCATAGCAACAGACCTGTTTACATTCACGACATTATTCAACTTGGGTTTTTTTCCTTCACCTCTGCAATTCAGGAAGAAGAAAAATTGATGCGTGAAAAGAGAAGATACCTCCATGAAAGAGAAAAAGGAAAGTAAAAGGATTTTTAATTATAGGAGTTAATAAAATATTCAACAAAGCAGAACGTGTTTGCTTTCTGAGGAAAGCAGTGAAGGCGGGGCTGGTAGCTTCGCAGAAGGACTAAAATCTTTTAAAATCAGGACGAAACACAGCTCTTGTTATCGAGTCAATTGTCTTTATCGCGTAGGTAAGAGCTACTCTGAATTGAACTCCAGGAAAAGATGGCATGTGAACGCAGTGCCTTCGCATCCTCCTATAATTTTTTTCTCCCTGATCTTAAAACCTCTGGGCTCCAACAGTGAGCAGGGGGAAGTGAATTGTTCACAAGTGATGTGCTTCCAACACTGAAGCGGGCTAAATGCTACTTCTCTGCAAAGCCCTGCAGCCTCCAGTTGTCCATATTCTTCCAGAGCATTACTGTTTCCAGATAACTGTATTCCAGATTAACGTTACTGGGTTCTGGATTGCTCGCCCTCCTTCTGGAGTTAAAAGTCCAGGTCCTTTCGGCCTCGAACAAAGAACTCAATGAAACAAGCCAAAAGGAATGATGATAAAGTTTATTTAAAAAGGCAGAATGGAGATCAGGAGACTGGCTCTGTAGAGAGATTGCCGGCCAAAGAAAGAAAAAGTAAAAAAAAAGAAAATAGCAACAAAAAGAAAGTAAAAATACATACTGTGCCTGAGAGATGTGGTACGACGGGCTATCATGAAAAAATATGCTAGCCCTGTCTATGTCTTTAATGAGTCTCTTTATGCTCTCTAAATCTCGAGAAAACCCGTGAGAACTTTCACATTTGAGTCCTGAGAGGCGGTGTTAGAATTTCCCACCGCAGGCTGACGTCAGGTCTAGGCCATTCTCGCGAGAAGTCGCCATCCGTTTGGGATTTTTATAATGAACAGGTGGGGCCTACTTTCCTAGTCAGCTTTAGCCACGCCTCCCGCCTACCTCATCACCACAATCTGTACAACCTGAGAAAGTCCTGGTCGTCCATCTAGGGGCTGAAGCTGAAGTTTTCCGGCACATTTTGACGTGAAAATGGAAGCCAAGGCCCATTTTTCCCGCTGCAAGTGTTCCGTTGCTGACAAGTAAGCAGGTCGTGGGTAAGACAGCACCATGGTATTTTTTCTGCATATAGCCGGACAGGAACTAAAAATTATAAACTATTAGCTTCTGCTCAACTTATTTGTAAGGGAGTGGCTCCTGGGGAGGATGTTTTGGTTTTGTTATGTGGGGTGGGGAGAGGAAAACAGAGATAAGTGTGGATTGCCCGAACATAGGCCTAGCGAGAAAAGTTAAGATTCAAAGAAGGAAGGTGCAGGAGGGAAGCCTGGAGCTTGCACAGAGAAAGAGGCAGAGATGCGTGTCGAGGCCTCGTGTGATGGAGCTTGTGGACAGGCAGGCGGTACATAAGGAAGGTTTTAAAGAATATTTGTTTGCTGTGATGTAAAGCCTCTTCGCTGATTCACTAAGTGACCTTTAGTGAAGAACTACATTATTTTTTCCTTTCTTTTTTTTGAAGTTGAATATCGTTTTTAGAAATTATGACAGCAACACAATAAACTTCAAGTTTTACTTGTCCATACTCGCTGCCAAAACTTCTTCATAGCCTGCGTTCTTGGACCTGAACCCCATTGAGTGCATCTTCCTAGATGGCGTGTGGCTATTTCAAAATCAGCGTGTCGTGCCTTAAGTATACACAACACTTTTGCCTTCTTCATTGTCCTTTACCACGTCTACGGCCCCTGTTGCTCCAGGTCTGAAGCCTTCGGTATCCTTGAACCTCTTTACCTATTCTCAACCGTGTGTACGTAGTCCTGTCTCCATTTCATCCACTCGGGAGTCCAACCCTTGCCTCCTTCCCTGGCCCCAAAGCCTTGGCTTTTGTGGTAGGTAACGGATACCTATAAATTCTTGGCTTCACCAACAGGTGGAATCTGTTTCTCAACCCCATGAGTCTGCCGTGGCTTTGTGATACTTTGACTAGAGGAGTGAAGTGAAAACAGCATCGTCTGAGTTTGAAGCCCATCCTGGAAGACCTTGCAGCCTCTGTTCCCACTAGTGCAGTATTTTTCAGCCTTTGCTACTCTTGACATTTTGCACCAGGTCGTTCATTGTGTTTGGGGCCCAATCTACATTGCAGGGTGTTTATCAATATCCTGGGCTTCTACTACTGGACCGGTAGCAAGTGTCCCCATCCTTGCCAATTGTCACACATGACCAAAAATGTGCGGGGGCAAATCGCCCCTGGTGAGAAGCCCTGCTTGGGTGGGAATGCTATTGCCATGGGAACAAGGCTGGGCTGGGTGATTAGAGGAAGGCGGCCCTGTAGAGAGGAGGCTGCAGTCCCGTCTGAGGCCTCCGGACCTGCCGTCCTGGCCGTCCTGTCCCCGCTGAACATTCAGTCTTGGGGCGGCACCCGCAGGCTCTTCAACGCGGGTGGCCCAGATGTGTATCATTTGAGCTTGGATTCAAATTTCATCCTTTCCGTATGTTCATGCAATTGTTTCAGTACTGTTTACTTTTTCTTAGGTAGAGTGTACATGGTCTGTTTCTGGATTCTCTGCATTGTTCTATTGGTTCGCTTGTCTTATTAGAAACCCTGATACATGGTAGTTCGTCCCTTCCTATCCCCACTTCATTATTTTTTTCAATAGTGCTTTTGCTATTCTTGATTCTTTGCTTTTCCAAAACATTTTAGAATCAATTTGTTATGATCTACTCAAAATTTACTGGAATTTTGATTGTTATTACACAGCAATTATACATCTAGAGAAAACTGATATTGTCACAAGATGGAATATTTTAATCTATGAATACAGTTTTCACCTACTTGATTTTTTTTTTTTTTTGGTGTTGGGAATCGAACTCAGGGCCTTGTGCTTGCAAAGCAAACCCTCTAACCACTGAGCTAAATCCCCAGCCCCTACTTGTTTCATTTTTAACTTTTCTCCACAATATTTTACATTTTGCATAGTATTCTTCAGGTATTAGATTTATTCTTTGTGAGTTGAAAAAATATCTTTTGTTTTTTTGAGACAGGGTCTTATTAGGTAGTTCAGATTGGCCTTGAACTCACTACATCCCTTAGGCTGGCCTCAAACTCTCAGTGATCCCCCTGCCTCAACCTCCCAAGTGCTGGGATTACAGGCGTGCACCACCACAGCTGGCGTGAGTTGATATTATAATACTGTTGTAAACGGCATCATCAAAACAGTCACATTTTCAGGGTTTTACAGCTAGTGTGTTTGAAGACAATTGACTTTGATATTAACCTGTATTATGTTAAATGTATATATTAATCTGAATATTTTAATTTTAGATTCTTTTGGATTGTGTTATATATACAATCATAATGTGCAAATGTTCCTTATAATTTATATTTCTTTTTACGGCCTTACTTCACTAATTTGGAGCTTGGTAGAGTGTAGAGTGCTGACTGGGGTACTTTCTTATTGCTGAAATAACACATATACCTTTATATTAATGCATCAGGCAAAATAACAATTCCTAATTTTGGGATATCCAGGCAGTTTTCTGCGTAATTTTAGATTGTGCTATTGTTAGGATATATACATCTTGTTACTATTTTAGAAAGACATCTATTATGAGGTGAACCTCCTTTGATGTTGAGGGTTAATCTGTTGGCTGAGGATGTAGGTCATAGATGGAGTGCTTGGCTAGTAAATGGGAGGCCCTGGATTCCATCCCTGGCACCAAAAGGTAGTTAATATTCTGAAGTCACATTGAATATATTGAAATTCATGTTAAGTGCCAGTTGTTTACTGTTCATTGGGTTTTGAAATATTAATTATACAGAATTTTTTGAGTCAGTGGTTTCTAAATGTAGGTTCACATCAAAACCACTTGGGAAGTTTATATAAAATAATTATGCTGAGTCCCACCCCAGGCCACATGCATCAGGATCTCTGAGAGTAAGACCTAGCTAGGAGGCATTGCTTTTTTTCTTTTTTCTTTTTTTTTTTTTAAAGCATTTTAACTGATTTTAGCATACAACCGAGGGTGAATACTGTCTTTTTTTGTTTTTTATTTTTCTCTGACTACTGTTTTAACTCCTATTTTCTGGCAGTATCTTACGACTTGAAGGAGCTACATTAGTACTTTAAATGATTGATGTCGTAGGTCAAAATAGGATTGAGAAATGATAAATATCAATAAATATGGCTGCTGATATTTAAATTTTCAAAAATAAGTAAACTGATCTCTAAATAAGGAAGTTACTGGAAAAGGGAGCATTTGGTTGAGAAAAGTATAATAATCAAATTGGATGGTGCAACCACAATAACAATTATTGCCAAGTGTTTGTTTCAAAAGTAATTTTCTTCCTAAAACTTCGCTGTATCATTTTTGTCCCCTAGATAGTTGCTTATAATCAGATCAAAGGGTTCAGTTTCTTTCTCTCAGGAACATTAATAGTCTGTATTTTATTTCCACTTAGTGTCAGGAAAAGAGGAAAATATATTTTGTAAATCATCATTCTCAGAATCAAGCTCTCCCAGTTGTCATATGGGTTGAGGTATGAAAGCATTCATAAGCGTCAGAGGCCTCTGTTGGTTGTTTCTTTTACTTCAGGGAGATTTTACGAAGAGTAATTAGGCCAAAACCGTCAGAAGCTCCTCACAAGGATTCTTTTCAGCAGAGACTTTCCATATAACTACAGTCTGAAAATTAGACTTACTTTAATTGAGATAATCTAAAATCGATTATATCCAACATCACTGAACAAACATCTCAGACTTTGTTAGCTTGGAACTGAGAATTCATGCAAAGTAGGTGCCAGTCTAAAAGAGCAGACATTGGAGTCCCTCTTGGTAAGTATTGCCAGGACTTGTGGGCAATGGAGTCTTGGAAAAATGGCCATAAGCGTGCATCCTTGAGAGTCTGATTGGATGTGAGAGGGAAGATCTCCAGGAGTCAAAGGTTTCTTTCCCATATGATTTCTAAAATATGTGCATTTGTTACTTAGTATCTATGGAGGATTGGTTCTCACATCCCCCAAATCCTTCCTTTAAATGCCTGGTATTTACCTATAACATATGAGTCCTCTTATATAATTTAAACCATCTCTAGATTACTTGTAATACCTAACGTAATGTACATGCTATTTAAATACTTGTTATATTATTCAGAGGTTAATGAAAAGGAAAAAGTCTACACATGTTCAGTACAGGTGTGGTTTTGTTGGAATATTTCAGTCTGCAGCTGGTTGGACCATCGATGTGGAATGTGGAGATACAGTGGGTTGGTTGTCTGTGTCTTCAACTCCAGCACTGACACAGGTGAATTGAAGATTCCGCTTTGAAGTCTGCTATTTAAGGACATTTTAATGTTGATCTTGGCTGGGCCCTCCGAAAGGACTCCAATTGCAGGTGGCTGCTTGATCTGCCTCTCTCTTCGTACATCCCAGCTCATCCCATGTGTACCGCTCACTCATGTGTTTTACTCTTGGACATCTATGGCTGATCCATTTGAAGTAGCAAGGAAATTTTATATAACTCAGCATTTACATGCCATCCTAAAATGTCTTTATATATTGCTCACTGTGGAGGACAACTGTTAAGAATTCCCGTTCGCCTCTCTTTCTGTAGTCTACCCACCATTTTGGTGCATTTCCCATTTTTTTCCTTTATTCTCTGCAATAATAATACACTATGCTCCTGTCAGTGGTCCTTTTCTATCCCAAACCTCTCTGGCAATCATGCTTTATCACTTGTTTTCCTTATACAAATTAGGTCCTCCAAACCTTGATGAATTCTCTTGTATACAGTCTTCTACCTCGTTACATTTCTCCCCTAGCAAAAATCCCTGTAGCACTCCACAGAGAGGAGGATGGTATATATATATATATGTGCATGTGTGTTTGTGTAATACGTGTATGTATAGATATATACGTATGCATACACACATATGTTTGCTTTCTGGAATCCTTTTGCATTCACAGTCTGATATCCTCTCCCTGTTTTCCTTTCCAGAGGTGGGATTTTTGCTAAACAATTTTTTTCTGGTGAATTTGGGAATCAACACATTTGTATCAGAATTCAACTTTCTTTTCCTTTAGGGGATCTACTTGCCAGCATACGGCTAATATTGCTGCTGCTAAAGCCTCCAAAATGGTTGTTGATAGCTATCTGGGTGCTAAAGGCCATGGACAACTTTCTAAATTGGAAGCAGATGGGAGAGTCCTGTTTCCAGGTTGAGCCCTGTGTGTATTCTGGAGATGGGGAAGTCACCTTAGGTGGCATGGATGAACTGGTTTATCTTTGCCCACTGATGTCTGTCCCCTCATGGGTCCAATTTCAATATGATGAAGTGTCTAGTGGCACTCAGTCAGTAGACCCTTGCTCAATATCAGTATCATTTTTATTGGTTTTGTGCTGGGCATCAAACTCAGGGCCTTGTGCATACAAGGCCAATGCTCTACTGCTGACTTATACCCTCGCCCAGCACTCATTTTTAGTCCTTATTAGCTTAATTAACAGTGTGCACTTAGGGGTCCCTCCATGGATCAATACCATTAGTCTCTTAAATCACTCTTACACAAATTTGGTCCAAATGTGCCTGATTTTTCAAATTGTAATTCATTATTCTTGGTGGCTTGCTGTCATAGAGCGGAAGGAACATTTCCTTCCTTCTTACTGATTTTTTTTTTTTTGGCAATTCATGACTGTAATTTTTAATCTGGGGAAAAGAGAAACAAAGACTCAGCATTTAGCACAATACGGGACAATATCCAGATATTATTTCACTAAACATGGAAAAGGAGCTGCTGGGAAGTCCAGGTGGGGAAATGATCAAGTGGAAGTTTGGCTAGACAAATGTGATTAAAATATGATTAGTTAACTAATGTTTTATGAATCTATTTAATACATGAAACATGGGGGATGTTATTAAATTTGGAAATATTTTGAGAAGGGTTTCTACCTAAATTCTAGGGGAGGGGGGGCAAGTTGGAGATTTTTAGCCATTTAATAATCCAATCGGAAATGCTTTTGGCAGAATCAATTCCAGATTATAATACAGAATAGATTAAAGAAAGAAAATACAAAAAGAAGAAACACTAGGTAGACAGTCAAGAGGACTCTGTTTATTATTTTGGTATTCCTGTCTTTAGGACTACTTGGCACACGTGGGAATTTATTATAAATGAATATACTATTGAATTAACTGAAACATTTAGAAGTGCTAAGATAGTAGAGGAAAGACAGTTAGGAAAAGAAAGTGGATGCTGGGAAGACAATGCAACATACATGTAATATTTTGGAGTTAGTGTGGAGGATATGATCAATTATATGGAAACAACTTTAAAGTATAAATTATATTACACATCACTCATAATTTTGATAAGTTTAGGGAAACCCAGATGTCAACATTTGAAACATCCCACTTTTTTTTTTTTTAACCAAGAACGTGTATTGGTACATCGTACATGTAATGATCACATTCATCGCATTTATTTTGTACCTGTATTGGTGCATCTTGGTTTTCCCCCCTCTTCCTCACCCATCCCTTCTGTTCCCTCCCTCCCTATTTACAGCAGGTTTATTCATATTTTTCCATGATTCCCCTTTCCCTTTTCTTTCCTTTGTTCCCTTCCTGCTTTTCCCCCTTCTCTCTTTCTAGTTCTCTTCTCTTTTGTATATTATCTTCCTTTTATATAATATCTATTACACCTCTTTGTCCTTATTTACACTTATGGTTTCTCATATCAGAGAAACAATTTGATGTGTACTCATGAGTGCCTGATTTATTTCACTTAATAGTATGTTCTCAAACATACTATTATAACCATTTAGATACAAATGATTCTAGTTTATCCTTTTACATACAAAAGGATACATCCGTTTACGTACAAATGACTCTATTTTATCGTTTTTTATGGTGGTGTAGTACTCCATTGTGTAGGAAAAACCACATTTTCTTTAGCCATTCATTGGTTGTTTGGCATTTAGGCTGTTTCCAAGACTTAGATATTACAAATTGTGTTGCTACAAACATGGTTGTGCATATATCCCTGTGGTATGATGATTTTAATTCTTCTGGGAGGATCCCCAGTAGGGGAATGGCTGGATCAAATGGAACCTCCAGTTGTAGTTTTTTGAGGAATCTCCATATTGATTTCCATAGTGGCTGGACCAGTTTACATTCCCGCCAACAGTGAAGGAGGGTTCCTTTTCCCCCACAGCCCCGCCAGCATTTGTTATTGGTTGATTTTTCATAAATGAAGTTCTTTCTGGAGTGAGATGGAATCTTAATGTTGTTTTGATTTGCATCTCTCGAATGACTAGTGATGTTGAACACTTTTTCGAGTATTTATTTGCCATTTTTATTTCTTCATCTGAGAAATGTTTATTCATTTCAGATGCCCATTTTTGGATAGGGTCTTTAAATTGGAGAGGTTTGATTTTTTTTGAGTTCTTTGTATATTCTAGATGTTAGATCTTTGTCTGATGGCTAGCTAGCAAAAATTTTTTCCCAGTCCGTGGGTTTTCACCCTGCTGTATTTGTGATTTCTTTTGCTGTACAAAAGCTTTTTGACAGCATGTGGTCCCAAGCACTGATTCTTTGTATTGTTTCCTGTGCAGTCTGGGTTCTGTTCATAAATTTTTTCCCTACCCCTATGTCTTTGAGGGTTCTTCCTATTCTATTCTCCAGTAGATTTAGTGTTTCTGTTTTAATGTTTACATCTTTGACCCAGTGTTTCTGTTTTAATGTTTACATCTTTGACCCACTTCAATTTTAGTTTAGTACATGTGAGAGACATGTATCTAGTTTTAGTTTTCAGCATGTGGCAAGACAATTTTTGCAGCGCCATTTGTTAAAGAGGCTATCTTTCTTCCAGTGAGTGTGTTTGGCTCCTTTGTCAAAGATGAGGTATTTGAGTGTGTTTGGAGTTGTTTCTGCATCCTCCAATCTATTCCTTTGATCCCCAGGTCTGTCTTTTTGCCAGTACCATGCTGTTTTTATCACTGTAGCTTTATAGTATAGTTTTAGGACAGGGATTGTGATGCCCCCTGCCTTTCGCCTGT